>CAKJVB030000164.1:1536-30000 GCA_918026665.1 Diabrotica balteata | reverse complement strand
TATATCTTCTATATTCGAGAGGGAGATTCGAGAGTCATTCGCAATGTTGTAAATTCTCGATGAATTTACAACTGTGCAATCCACCAGGTTCATAAACAAGGGCCACCACCACTGTTTAATTATTCCTTGAATCCTGTAATTTGATACCTAATTATTTAGGAGATCAGAACCTCCCATATGTCGGTTATAATCGTTAATCATATTGGGCTGAGGTATTGAATCTTCCTTTCGTAGCTTCCGATTATATCTTTTAACTGTAACAATTGGATGAACCGTTCCATTGTTGCATGCTACAGTCACAACGAAATTCTCGTTCCACCTTGCAACTGATACTTCTGCCTTTTTGTCGAAAGCATGATCAAACTCACCCCTGTTCTTCTTTTCAAACACTTTGCTACTTTGTAGAGGACATCCTGGTAACCTATTCTCTTTCAAGGTGCTACTAAAGAAAATTCCTTTTTCACCTAGAATGTCGAATAGTGCATAACTCGAGAAGAAGTTGTCGAAGAAAACTCTATGTTCTGAAGGGTTTTGCATTACACGTAGTAGATCTAAAACTACTTGCGTCCCTAATGTGTATTGAGATTTCTGCCTTTCTGGATTTGCGCCACCATAAGGAATGAAATGGTATATATATCCCTCTGAGCTACGCAAGCACCAGACCTTGAAGCTAAAGCGCACTGGTTTACCCTTTATAAACATTTTTGCAGAATGTCAGCCAAAATAAGGAACCATTTGTTCATCTATAGACATATTATTGTTTTGAAGCTATTTTCTTATGGCATTTTAAATTAATTACTATTTAACTGGGAATAAGCCACAATTAACGATAAAAATACGTTTATTGTATTTTTATTTATATAAATAAATATAATAATATAATAATATAAATAAACATAATAATTTAAATAAACGTGTTTTTATCTTTAATTGTGATTTATTCCCAGTTAAATAGACATATTATGAGCAAATAGTCCAAACTGCAAATATCGTTCGTGCATCAGCAAAAATAATGGACGTATCTTGGCATATTTAACATTTTTGTCTAAGTTATTAAAGTCTATTGTTATCGGAGACATGAAGACTTCTTTTTATGTTTCGGAAGGTGTTTCGACTCACGCACTTTCTCACGAGCTACACGACTTATCTGGGTCTTTTGACCAATACATATCACACGCCGGTAAGAAGTGTATGATAACCGGTAAGAATTAAAATACCAAAAAACTTTTGCAGTTGAGCTGGAGAGAGTTTGAAATCATGTCTGTTGTTGTCCTCGGCATACGTCAGGCTAAATTCGAGTATCTTCTGGAATACACGTCAAAAAATAAAGAGAATATTTCAAATGATGTTTTCCCAGTAAGTCTTAGCTTTATTTCTCCCTTTTTATTAAATTCATTTTCTTTTGGAGAAGAGGAAGAGTTTTTTGACGATTTAGACCAGTCAGGTGTATATTGCGTTGGTTTGCGTTTACGTTGGAAAATTACTTTTCTTTTCTTCCCTCTACTTGTTGATTGTTCCAATATTGATTCTGTGGGTGTTTTAGCCTCATCTCGAGACCTTGTGTGGATCTCGAATGTTCCAGCGATATCAGTTCAAGCTGCTTCCTCTATAAAAAGATTATCATCCAAATCCCCTTCATTTGTTAACACATCAAGTAAAGAAGGTATATGAACTGCATCTATCGCATCCGCTTCTTCTAAATCATAATCATACTCCAGTATAGCTTGCAGTTCTTTTACTGAAAGAGGTCTCTTCATTTCATATTCAGACAGTCTAAGAAGATCGTTTCAAAATACGTATATGTAAATATATTATCGTACATATCTGATAAGACTCCTACTGGAACACGATAAATAAAGATATTGAGTCAGCAGCACAAGATGAAATGGGAACAGAACTTGTATCCGAAAAAATTACTGGTTTGACGATGAATGCAAAGACGCAACACAGAAAAATTAAGCTTATGCAAAAATGCTTACCCGCCGGACTAGAACAAGTGTAGAGAATTACCAGACAAAGAGAAGAGAAGAAAAGAAAATACACAGAATGAAGAAACGAAACTACTTAAAAAAGGAACTTCAATATATGGAAAACCTCAACAGAGAGTAAGAATTCAGAACATTCTATAAGAAAGTTAACATCAACAGAAAAGAATTCAAGGCAAACACAAATCAATCTAGAAGTTTGATGGCGATCTATTAACAACAAGAACAGACGTACTACATCGATGGACGGAATATTTTAACCAGATACTTAATATAGAGGAAGAAGAAGAAAGCCCGGAGACGAAAGCTGTGAGGTAAGCGAAGCAGACGAGAGGGAGGAAAATCCACCAACGATCCTGTAAGTTAAAGCGCTGTCAATAAACTAACCAGAAACAAATCACCCGGAATAGATAATCTTCCAGCGGAATTATATAAAGAAGGTGGCGACGATATCATAATAGCGCTACAGCAGCTTATAAAAGAAATATGGATACAGAAGTCCCTCCCCAGTGATTGGAATATTGGAATACTTTGCACCATAACAAAAAAGGGAGATATCTTTGAATGTTCTAACTATCGAGGAATTACGCTCCTAAATGCAGCGTATAAAATTATATGTCCAATATACTATGCCATCGTATGGCACCGTATGCAGAGCAAATAATAGGACAATACCAGGCTGGTTTTAGAGGTGGTAAATCAACAATTCATCAGATTTACACCCTGAGACAAATTCTAGAGAAAACACTGGAATACGGTGTAGACACGCACCACATATTTATACACTACAAGGCAGCCTACGACTCTGTAAATAGAAGAGAATTGTTAAGAGCAATGATAGAACTGGGAGTACCAAATCAGTTGGTAAGTCTAACCAACTAACTCTTGAAAAAGTTGAATGCAGAGTACGAATCCAGGGGGAACTCTCTGAACCTTTTAATACAAATAACGGGCTACGTCAGGGAGACCCACTCTCCTGTATACTATTCAATCTAGCTCTGGAAAAAAGTAATACGTACGTCACAAATCACAACTACCGGTTCAATATATAACAAATCTGTGCAAATCCTAGCATATACGGATGATATCAATATTGTTGGGAGAAACGGAAAACGCAGTACGAAAGGCGTATGTAGCACTAAAGGAAGCGGCTACAAAAATGGGTTTTAATAATAAACATTAATAAAACGAAATACATGAAAGTAGGTCCACAACCACAATATCCATGGCCACTTGTTATAGAAAACGACGTCATCGAAGCAGTTAACGAATTTCTGCTTGAAAAAATAAGTACGCTCATCTCGTTCGCGCAGACGGAATAAGCCATGTTTTAATCGGAACCAGTGCTGTTCAGTGATATTTTATCTGTTGTTGTATCAGTATGGGCTATTTTATTCGTACTTTTACTTGAATAATATATTAAAATATTTTAAATTTACTAAATTATTAATCTCTAAAAATTTAAATTACAGTTCTGTCGTATCTTGTCACAAATTTCTCAATACGAGTCTATGTTTCCGTTCAAAATATGGCGATCGCGTGCTGGCAAACTTCAAGGGTGGCATCCGAGAGGGGACATTCTGATTGTTATTTATTCTGTGGTACTACTTTGTTGTAACTTCTATACCTTTTAAAACACTCTTCCTCTGCTGATAATACAGTGTAAATTGTAACATTTTTGCAATTTTGCTGTTCAAGATCATTACAAATTAGCATGTATTATTCTATTGCTCAGAAGTAGAAGGTTCATGAAAATCTATAAAAATGGAATATTATGATAATACTGTGTTATAAGACATTAAGCGTATATGCGAGAAGAAATAATACAATAATACACTGCGTGCCAAAATTAACGCATAATTTTAAAAATTCTGTTAAATTAAATAATTTTAATGTTTCGATTTTTGTGATAAAATATATTATTGTTACCTCCGACATATTGTAAAATTTATCGACAGAACGGTAAAAAAAGATGAAGTTTTTATGATTTTTGCAAGCAAACTAAAAACATGCTAGTTGTGCTTAATTTTAATTCGAATATAGTTCTGTTAGAATACGTTGTACTGAATGTTTAAAGCGTTTTTTAAGTTTATTAAGTGTTTTTTCGTTAAAATGAACCACCAGCACCATAAAAATTTGTCAAAAAGTCACTGTATTAGAACTGTTAGTATTCGCGAAGAAGGATACTGTTAAGGTCAACTCACTGAAGGGTTTGTCACACAGTCAACCATTTTAAAAGTCTTACTGTTACTGGAATCAACTCAAGAAGACTCGGTCAAGGCCGTAGAAGGGTTAAAACTCCTAATCAAGGCCGGTTTTTGACACTTCGTGCATTATTTCTAAAGGTTTGTTACCAGTATATCTTTACAAAATTAATTGTTGTATCATTATACCTTTAGAATCAGTCAAAATACGATAAGGAGAAGACTTGCCGCAGACCTGAGTACTGGAAGCGCATCCACTGACTTATTATTTGCTCATATTCGGAGAGCATAAAAGCCAAAAATTACATTTTGCTCATGAACATGTTCTTTGAAATAATGACGATTGGGGAAGAATATTGTTCATCAATAAATCCAAGGTAGTGTGGTTATTCTGATGACAGGCGGAACAGAGTGTACAGAAGGGCTAGGGAACGCTAGGCATAGTGTAACACTGTAGGGACTGTACAGTATGGTGGCGGCTCAATATTGTGTGGGGTGGGATTAATTTGGAGGCTCGGATGGAGTTAGTTAGAACAGATCACGGGCGGCTTACATCACAAGGTATATTACAGACATTTTAGAAGAGCAATCGTGCCATTTGCACCATTTATTAGGGATAATTTCATGCTTATGCAATATAATGCCAGGCCACACATTGCAAGAATTGTTCAGCAATATTATCAGGAGGATGGGATTCCTGCCATGATTTGGCCTGCGAGAAGTCCTGACCTCAATTAAATAGAACATGTTTGGGACATCGTAGGGAGATGACCATGATAACTTCTTAACGTACCAAACACATTAGATCAACTGTTTTTGCGTTTAGTTGAAATATGGAATCAAATTGATCAAATTGATCAAAATGAAATACGAACGATAATTCTCAGTACGAGAATGACGGGTAGCTCTTTCGAAGCGACAGACTCAGTAAAACTCAGGTTAAAACAAAAATAAATCTATTAGTTCTAACGTATGTACAAAAATAAAAATAAAATATATTCTGTATCCCCGCCTGGATCCCGCGAGAATGAATTCCCCGGAGGACGTCTGTAAAAGAACAAAAAATATTATTACTAACAAAAAATGAAATAAGCGAATTCGATCGCACGCAGACTTATAATCGCTTCCACCTCAGTCCAGCGGAAGCGCCAAACGTTCTCGCAATCAAAATATTCGATTGTGCAGATCCACGTTGATGGTAACGTTCAATCTACGATACCCACGGGTTCTGCTTGATTAATTAGGACAGAGTATAATCTTCACTGCGGAAGTCTCTCTCTGTCCGGGTTGGCTCGCAGATTCAATACACTAGCGAGCCAGGGAGCCTAGAGCGTTAGCCACAAGACTTATTTAATTCCGCCAGTCGTTCGCTTTAAATAGCCGCTCCAGACCACATCTTGTCGTCTCGTCGTAGAAATGGATGCGTGTTTATCGACACTTGCACGGTTAGATTGAACGTTCAGCACATCGTTACAGGAGATCATTGTCAATCAGTAATAAATGCAAGAGGAGGCAATATTCGCTACTAGCTAAATTTTCTTGAACTTCTAAATTTTTTCAATATCTACTAAAACGTCACAATCAGTGTAGAAAGGTAGAAGAAGAACTAACTGAACTAATTAAAGTTGGCAATAGGATAAGACAGGCAGATTTGCTGAGTGCTCTAATGTTCAATCGATCATGGATGAAATAATAAAAAAAAAAGAACTAAAAAGAATTCTAAATGGGAGAAAAACAACTTAAAATAATCTGCTATGCTGACGACGCAATACTACTCTCTCAAAGTGAAGATGATTTAAAACGTATCCAATTTAATATAACCGCCAGAAAATTTAACATGTTAATTTCCCCAAAAAAGACAAAGTGTATGGTTATTTATTTACAAGTAAGAGCAAATTTATTAAGATCTAAATTGGAGCTGGAAGTTCAGATAATAGAACAAGTGATGGAGTTTAAATATCGAGACATCACACTATCTATCTACGGAAAATTCGAAACAGAATTGGAAGATCAAGTGAATAAAGCAAAACAGAGTCGCAGGTTGCCTGAATGAAACAATATGGTGAAATACAAATATCGGAAAAGAAATGAAAAGCAGAATTTATAAAATGATCATCGGACCAATAATCATATAAACGACAGAAACACGACCTGATACAGAAATGACAAAAAGAATGTTAGAGACAGCAGAAATGAAAACTCTTATAAAAATATATGGTAAGACATTATGGGACAGGGCTAGAAGTACAGATATACGATACAGATGCAAGGTGGAGAACATCTAGGTCTGGGTAAGCAATATAAGAGTAGAATGGAACGATCATGTAAGCCGAATGACAACAACCAGAGTAGTAAAGACGGCGAGATACGCTTCTCCTACAGGAAGACGATCAGTGGGAAGACCATGAAAACGATGAAATGACAACTTACGGAGGCACATTGAAAAACAGACAGAGTCATATCTACATAAAAAGAAGAAGAAGACTTTGATAAAGCTGTCAGCTCAAAATGGAGCCAAACATTGGAAATAGGCTCGAGAGTTTAAAAAACCAAATAGCCAGGTAAACGTGGTCCTAGTGGAAGAAGAACTTCTTCTTCTTTGTGTGCCATAGAACTAAAAAAGGAAACAACCAGAGTAACATTTAACAAAATGAGAACTCATACAGAGTAGCATATCTTTTCTAATAAAAATAGGACTAATCAAGTGCAATGTTTCGTGTTTTGCAGTACGGGGTAGTGGTGTGGATATTAACAGAAACATCTCGTCTCTCGTGTATAGATAAATTATATGAGAAGATGTTAGAGGAAAGTATAGAAATGGTAATCGAAGAATCAGAAGGACTGTCACCCAGGCAGTATGATTTCATTTCGGTTATGGTAGTATCTCGGACTTAAGATGGTGTAGAAGCCGGCCAGACATTGTCGATATTCAAAATGTTGCGATGAGGAGAAGTACCGAGAGCTTTTCAAGAGAGAGTTATCCGGTTTACCTGATGAGTTTAGTTATGGATTACTTGAACGCGAGAAAGATCTTGTTTATTACGGGGTGGTATTGGATGTGAAGTTTTGAGGCAGCAGGAGTCGATTCTAGGGCCCACGCTGGGGAACTGGACATGTATAAGAATTGGAGTACTAAACTTGGAGGTCTCGAAATAATGATAATAAGACTAATACTATAATCACCAAACGATAAAAGAAAAGACGAAGGTTATCGTTTAAATGTAGGAGTGATTTTAAAGCCAATGAAAACGGTGAAATACCAAGTATTATCTGTTATACAGTTGATCGTGCTCCTCGCGAGACTAGTCTTAAGTATACATTATTTTACAAGAAATATTTTATAAGTTGTACCATCTTTAATGATAGAGTAGAGGTTACCCAGGGAACGACATTAGGCTCGGGCTTCAGTATGGTAGAGGTATCTTGGTTGGGGTTCTTAGCAGCATAAATACAAATAATTAGTTAGTGGAGTACTGAAGATAAAGAGAAGAGAAGTTATAAGATAAAGAAGGGAAAAAATTGGGCACTACCCTATTTTTAAAGGAATAGGAAAACCTACTACATATAAAATAAGATAACGAGAAAGGTATGATACGGTTAAGATAATCACGCTATAATAGAATAGAATAAACCGTGAGAGAAAACTTATTATGGTTACGCGGTACACACTTAATATTTCGTCACATATACATTATTTTTATAATAAATCAAATCGTAATATCAATCAATAACAATGTTTGAAAGAGAAACACCATACACATGAAATAAATATATACACAATAAAAAAATAAAAGGCAAATAGTTCATTAACAGGGTTATATTGAGGTATAGCTAAAGTAAATGGTCTATAACAATTTTATTGAACAGTTTAATAGCACGAGATAAGTTACTGTACAATTTATTATTAAATACAATGAATATTTTCTGAAAAATAATTATGAGTAATTTAGTATTCTCAAGAATAAGAACAAGGCAAGGAATATTATAGTTGTACTTACGTAAATATTTGATATAACTTGAAATAAAACAAGTGAGTTATTTTTACGCTTTCACGTCATCACTTCAAAGACGTGTATAAAATCTATAATAAGTATAAACTACATAGGTATAAAATAAATCTGATCATACATCGTATGTATATATGTATGTATATACCGTAGATTTATGCTATTAATAGTTCGTTCGGTTGGGTTCAAAATAAACAAACCATAAATAAAGTAAAGGCACTGAACTTAAGTCATAAATTTATTCCTAACAATTTAGGTAGCACCGGAGAAAAGATGATCGTTGGATCATCAAACTCGGTAAATCACAATTGAAGAATCACACGGTGTTGTACTTACAGTCGGTGGCAGGTAGTCACAGGTAATGACGTTCTTTCATAGAACGGTCGTCGATAAAGGCACTTGAGGCCCCGTTCTCATTATGACGGACCGTCTGTTTAGTAGTGATGGTCAGAATCGATTACTTATGGGCATCCGGTTATCGCGTAGGAACCAAGTACGTAAGGGAATCGGATACTTATCTATTGAATTACTGAGTATCGAGAGAGTTACTGGTTGGACGCCATCCGATTTTGAATTAAATAGACGGTTTTGAGCGCATTATTAACTATCGAGTTTTTCAATTATTGTGTTTTTTGCTGTATTGTTTTTTTTTTGTTTTATAATCACATATAATATATGAACAGAAAAAAACAAACATTTTCGCTAGTTTTTTTTGGCATAATTAAAGTATTAATTAGTAAGACACAATTTTCGTAATCTACTATTGTTAAAAACGTTTTGTTGGCAAAGTTCGGTCTCGACCCCTCCTAGCGATAAATTGCCTGCATCGAGACGTTCAATTCATGGACTGACGGGTCAGGGAAAAGATCAATTGAATGACCGACAATACTGTTAATCTGCGGTCTGATACCTCGGCGTTGATACGCAGTTATTCTTCATCAGTATTAATCACTCAATCGGTTTCAGTTTCAGACTTACTGGAATACAATGATTCTGTAAGAAATGTGTACTACTCGTTCAGTATTCAAATCTCCATCTATACTGTACGGACGACGGCAGCCGGGGTGAGATTCATCACATACGACGGCCGTCCTCTGTTTAGCCAGAGATAGAAGATGAGCTACCTTAATATCTCAGGTATTCTTGGTTTAGACGGAAGACGTCAGCATGCACCGGTCGGATTGTAGTTCAATCTTCGTACACGGTATACGATGGACGACGAGGATATTCCACTGCTGTGGTGGTATTTAAGACAAATAAGAAGAAGACGACGTAAAAGAAAACATTAACTCGATGGGTGCATCCTATTCTACGAGAAAGATTTTTAGCGGGAACATTTGAAACATTAATGGGTGAATTAAGAAATGATGAAACAAAGTTTTTTAACTACTTCCGAATGTCTATTTCTGCTTTTAATGATCTCTTTGGACGAATTGCAATGGACATATTAGTACAAAACACACGATTCAGAGAGTGCATTTGTCCACAACAAAGACTGTCCATATGTTTAAGGTAAAATTTTTTTGTTTAATTCTAAAACTAATTCTTTAGATTGCTTTGTTTACATTGTTTTAAATTAACAAAATAAATTTTACAAGCAGTGGTTAAATGAAACACAAAGTAAATTTTTGAAATTAACTTTTTATTGAAAAAAGTTATGAGCCTTTCCCCGTCGAAAGTTAGTACATTAGTAAATGACTAAAGTCCTTCAAAATCTATGTCCAAGTCCTGTGAGTTTGGTGATTGTACAGTAGATGCTGTTGGTGAAGGTGGAATTCGTTCAGAATAATACGATGATTGAGTGGTTGGTGATGGAGATTGTATGAAAGTTGTCGGCTGCTGGTTAACTGGATTTTGTGTATAGTATCCACGATATTGATCTTGCGAGCCAGTGTTTTGAAAGTCATATGTTTGGTAACCTACTCTATTTCGGCCTTTAATTTTCTGTATCAGAGCTAAGACTCCTGCTTGAAACTCCAAAGTTTCATCCATCGTGAACGAATCCACGGCAGGTATAATATTTGTGTGCTTACTTACTTTATTTTGTATTAATTAATTAATTATTATAAATGAAATAAAACAAAACATCGTTTTAAGTTGACGGTTGACACTCCTGTCCTTTATTATTCAATAGGCAATTTCTAGCAAATGCCAACATCCAAATGACATCATCATGACAGCAGGTAGCATTCCCTTAAAAAATAATAAATTAGGATTTTCTTTTGCCTGTGTCATCCTAGAGTCCAGATATTTAGCCATCTTGTCATCGATCTCTTTGTCTTTCGTACTCCTACGAGTTATTGTACAAAACTTTTTATTACTACTCGAACAATTTTCTACATTTTCTTCGGTGCTCGGTACGGTGCTTGACGTTTGAATTGACTCTTCGGTGGGTCTCGGCTCATAAACCTTTTTTAAAAACATCAATTGCTCTTCGTGCACATAATTTCGGGACCTTTTAGCGGCAGATCCAGATCTTTTTTCATCTTTCTTTTTTTTTTCATAGATTTTTGCCAAGTGTCTCGAATGTTGCTCCATTTATCCGAGACAAATTTTCCTGCAAACAAATTAATACATAATAATAAGTTATTCTTATTGAGATTATTTTTTTTTAGATATTTTGCATCTGGGTGTTCGTTTAGGGAACTCTACTACTCGTATAGGGTAGGAGTTTCCACTATTAGTAAAATAATAAAAGAAATGAGCGCCATTATTTGGAACAGATTACACACAGATTTCATGAAGTTGTCTGATTCGGAGAGATAATGGGAAGCCATTGCAAATGGATTTGAAACAAAAGCTAACTTTCCTCATTGCCTTGGAGCCGTCAACGGAAAACACATTAGAATTATAAAACCAAGCAATAGTGGTTCTATGTTCTTTAATTACAAAGAGTATTTCTCTTTTGTATTACTTGCTGTGGTCGATTCAGAATACCGATTCAACTATATAAGTGTGGGTTCATATGGGAAGGAATGTGATTCTACGATACTAAAGAATAGTACGTTTTGGCAAAAGTTAAATGATGGTTCATTAAATATACCAAAGCCTAGACCTGTACATGAAAATACATATGATGAATTACCGTTTGTACTTATTGGCGACGAAGGCTTTGGTTTGACATCAAATTTTTTAAGACCTTATGGAGGTACACATTTAGATCATAAGAAAAAAATTTTTAACTATCGATTGAGCCGCGCTAGAAGATATGTTGAATGCGCCTTTGGTATTCTAGCCAACAAATGGAGAATACTGCATCGGCCGATAGATCTTCAAATAGAAACGGCGATCGACGTCATAAAAGCTTGTACACTTTTACATAACTTTGTTAGAGATAAAGACGGCATTAATTTAGAGCATAACCAAAACCCAATTTCTACAGAAAAAGATGAAATAACACATCCCAATATACAAAGTAGAGGTGGTCCTAATGCGAATGTGATTCGAACAGCATTTGCCGATTACTTCGTGTCTGATATTGGTTCAATACCTTGGCAGGAAGCAGCTGTGTGAATATGTTTTTACCTAGATATTATTTATATACTTACACAGTGTTCTAACGAAAATTTGTACATCCCTAGAACTTGTCAAAATAAAAGTTTTAACAGAAATCCAAATACAGGTAGTTTTTTTTATATCGAGTAAAAAAAATAACCTTTATGTCACTTCAAACAAAAATATTTCTATACATTGATTAACTTATAGCTCACAAATTTCTAAAAAAAATAGAATAAGTACCTATATTTATGTCAAGAAGAATGTGCTTTCATCGTATACCTACCTACTTAGTAAATAAAAAATAGTAAATAAAAAATTTTAACAAACTCACCAAATTCTTTTCTTTCTTTTTCTTCAAGTTGTTCAAACTCAGGATTTAATATTGTACATATTTCGCCATGCTGCTAATCTTAAGTTTTTATCTTTATATCCTTCTGACGTTTTGTCCCACAAGACAGTTTTATTTTCGATAAGCGATATCAATGCAGACGTATCTAACTCCATTATTGAAGCCGAAATGATGTTTGCATGGTAATTCGCGGGGACCGCGGGTTAAGAAGGGAAGTACATCGGTGCCGTCTGATCGGCAGACCCGTTCACATTACATCCGATCCGAGCGTTTAGACGGCTCTGTGCAGTGGCAAAACGCCCGTCTAAAAACTCGGTTCCGTCCTTTTTCTCGGAACCGTCTTAATGTGAACAGTGTCATATAAATTGTATTGTCACTGGCATATCCGTCTCTTCAGACGGGCCGAGAAAACAGACGGTCCGTCATAGTGAGAACGGGCTCTGACATGTTTCACCCGGGACAGGTGTATTGGTACGTCTCAAGCAGCGTAGATGATTTAAGTAAGGTACCGAATTACGGTGGATTAAATCAGCACATCAATCATCAAATTTATATAGCTACAGGTAATACATCAGGTCAATCCTCACACTACACTAGACTGGAATAGAATATACTGAACTGAATGGATGAAGGAAGCGGCAAACAGAATTGACTCAGTGTCATCGAATTGGAAGACGTCTGTACGACAAAAGAGAAAATTTAATGTAGGAAGCAGATAGATGGATAATGGTGAATTGAAATTACACTTACCGCCGTTTGATGGAGACAACCGCATGCAACAGGAACCCCATCGAAAATGAACTTGATTTTTGATATTAAGACCAGCTAGAGATAAAAAAGAGTGGAAGCATTTGTCGAAGAGTGCCACGCGAAAATGGTACTTAAATTGACAAGTCCAGTGTGGCCTTATTTTCTATAACTTCTGCTTTCTATAGACGGAAAAGAATATTTCATAAAAGTCCAAAATCTCAGCTTTTCTTAGAAAGTAAGCTGTGTTGTTCGACAATAGAAACTAACTTCTTTGTTAAGAGGAAGGGTTTAGTTTTAACTAACGAAAGATAATAAGAGTAAGGACAACCCACTGTGAGCTATTTCGTTCGCTTATGGGTTATTTTTAAGGCATCTAGCCAAGTGTATGGACAAGGTGGCGTGAAAATAATTTTCTAAGAGGAATAATTAAGAAATTTTTAAACATGCTTCAAACTGCACAAGAAGTGCTCAAGTGACACAAAATGTCTATTGCAGTTATCAAAACTAGGTCTGTCGAATTCTTGAGGGTGATGACCGGATTATTAGAATGCAAATGTTAGTAAACCAAAATGAGAATATATAAGAGGAGGAATGAGAATATATTACGAGGGCAAGAGTGGTCGACTGTGCTATGACATAAATAATGTGATGGAACTAAAGACTTGGTTTAATGGACAAAGTCAGTAATTTCGAACCTAAGAAGTGGATGTTGCTCCCCACACAGGTACGTACTGGACACAAATATTTCAAGGCATAACTGCTAATGGCTGAAGGCCGATAATAAGTTATCTATTCTGTGATGTAAACCTAGACGAAAAGGGCATAAACATAAATGGAGAGCAGCTTAGTCACCTCAGGTTCGCGGACGATATAGTCCTGATAACAGACCGCATAGATCATGCCATCGAAATGTGCGAAAGACTCTACCATGCCTCTACACAAGTGGGTTTAAAGATCAATAACTCAAAAACACAAGTGATGACAAACCTTGTTCTGAGTGAGAACATCAACATAGCTGGAACAAGTATAGAACAAACATCAGCATACAAATATCTGGGACACGAAATTCGCTTAAGTAGAGATAACCAGACCAATGAACTATTACGTAGAATAGGGTTGACATGGGCAGCTTATGGAAAGCTAAGAGATGTTTTCCAATCAGCCCTTCCCATCTGCTTAAAGAGAAAAGTCTTCGATCAATGTGTGCTGCCAGTTCTAACCTATGGTGCGGAGACGCTAACACTTACTAAGACGTCCGCAAACAAAATTCGAACAACACAGAGGGCAATGGAACGGTCCATGTTGGGATTAACCCTGAGAGACCGAATACCCAACACAGAATTGCGCCGTAGTTCGGGAGTAACCGACGCAATCAAAAGAATATCAACCTTAAAATGGAACTTGGCAGGGCACGTCGCGAGAACGAAGGACGGCAGATGGACAAAACGCATTCTTGAGTGGAGACCCAGACAAGGTGCCTTTAGAAATAGAGGACGACCACCAACAAGATGGACGGATGACCTGAAACGGACACATCAAAATTGGATGCAGGCGGCTCAGGACAGAAATTTGTGGGGTGAACTACGGGAGGCCTATATTCAGCAGTGGACGAGTATGGGCTGAATGATGATGATTCTGTGATGTAAAAACCATTTTCTATTAACTTTTTATACACAACAAGTAAAATAGTAGGTGTTTAATGTTCGAACGACTATAGGTATAGGGAATTGCGTGTATTAGAGAGAGAAGAACATTTTTGGTGGATGCGCTAAACTCAACTCATAACAGCGTTCACATATACACCAAAAGTATAATTCTAGAATCATCTGGAGTAGTACATCTCTAGACTTCCCGTTGGAAGCGCCTCGAAGGCATCCTTCTAAGAATTGTGACACGTACCCTACATCGGAGATGGGCTATTTCGTTCCAATATTAATTTTATATTTTTTTAAACGTTCCTTCGTGTGGGTTAGAATCCCACACCAAACACTTTTTTAAGCAATAAAAGCGACCGTAGCACAGCAGACCCATTTTTATCAGAGGATGTTTCACTAGGTTCATACGTGAAAGAAGAAACGTTAACATATTCACCATATACGAAAGACCTATGTCAAGTAGCAGACGGAAGCCCAGTCAACACTGTAGGGCCGGTGTTATTATTAAAATAATTGACAGATAACTTCACAGACGAAAAAGAAGATGAATTGACAACTAAATAATTTGTAAATTAATTTGAATATAAAAATAGTACATGACTACTAGCGTATAAAAGTTGAACTATGGCAGTCGGTAAATGTAGATTCCTTCGATGCAATTTAAATTGGCAAAAATGGCAAATTATGGCGCCATCTAGCGGATAATTGTGACGTTAACATCTATCTCATTCTTACACATACCGCTCATCCATCAAAAATGTACTTCTCTCTTTAACACACGCAATTCCCTAAACCATAATCGTACGTACGAACATTACAACACATACACATCTACTGAAAATGTAATAATGTATAAATTTTGTTGGGGAGTATTGACTATTTTTTGTTTATAATCAATATTCCCTGATAATAAATACACAAGCCCTTCTTCAAAGTAAATTTTAAAATATGTAAGTACCTAGCCATAATCTGTTATAAACAGGTCGTGTAGATGTTATTGTTCGTCATAAATAGAAGATCTGCTGTTACTGATTCTTCTGCAATTCTCAAATAATTTTTGGCAGCAATACTAACATAATTCAGATCTTGTAACACAATACGTGACTCAATTATTACTTATATTTGGACTTATATAATTTGGGCTCTGTGGCGCACCCAGGGGGGGTTTGGTGGTTAACCCCCCCCCCCAGGGCACATGAAGTAAAAAATATATAAAGAATAGTAGGAAAATGTAACTTGTATTTCACACCCAATACAAAAAATACAAAAAGTTAATTCAATATTTAAATTACCACTTTAAATATGTAGAACACAATCATTATTGTATAAATACACAATAATTATTAATATTTTTCATTATATTTAGAATATGTGTCAAGCTTTACAACAACTCGACATTAGTCCATACCTTTTAGGAATAATCACAGAAGTATACACTACTTACCTAAAAATCGGAAACAGACTATCAGAGCCAATAAAAGTAGCTAACTAAAGGACTAAAACAATTATGTAGTATTACTTACTGTTTAATTTATATATTGAAGCAGCCCTCCAAAATTGGAAAAACCACTGCCAGGGAATGGGAATCCCCATAAGAAATGACGTACTGTTCTCCCTGAACTTTGCGGATGACCAAGTCGTCCTAGCTCAAGATTCTTATGATCTAGAATTTATGATAAAGCGTCTATACAGAGAATATGTAAAATAGGGGTTACAAGTCAGCATGAAGAAAACAGAATATTTGGTTATGAATTCAGATGCAAGGTTAGAATAAGTGTTGATAGACGAGGACATGGAAATCAAACAAGTGGAAATATTTAAATATTTAGGTGCACTCATTGCTAAGAACGGTTTGGGAGAAACCGAAATTAAACACTGAATTAATCAGGGACGTAAAATTGTAGAATGTCTGAACAAAAGAAAATAGGCCGAACCATGGTTGAACCAGTTCTTTGTTATGACTGTGAAGTATGGACAATTAATGCAGACCTGAATAAAAGATTGCTGGCAGTTGAAATTGATTATTTGAGAAGAAGTGCTAGATCGTCAAGTCAGGAAAGGAAGACCAACGAATCTATAAGAAATAACGTAAATGCTACAGGAACGGTCATTGTCAGAATAGAAAGAAGAGGTTTAAAGTGGTTTGGACACATTGAGGAGGAGCATGCCTTGGACCGGGAGGATTGACGGAGGAGAACGAGAATACAGCGATATACGTCTCCAAAATGTATTGTATTTACAAGTTGGATTAATGTCAAAGGTCAACCCAGTAAGCACAAGTACGTACATAAGACAAAGTAAGTACGTACTAATGGGACATAAAGTATGTACAATGTACGTACTTTGCTGTACGAAGTACGTACTTAATACGTACATTTTCCATCTTCTTCTTAAGGTTCCATCTTGTAACGAAGGTTGGATATCAACATGGCAATTCTTATTTTACTTACAGCAGCTCTAAATAGTTGGCTAGAGCTCAGACTAAACCATTCCCTTAGATTTCGTAGCCAGGAGGTTCGTCTTCTTCCTACATCTCTTTTACCTTTTATTTTGCCCTCTATAATCAAACGTAGTAGCCCTATAATCGAGGACCTCTTAATATATGACCGAAATATTCAAGTTTCCGCCTCTTACTATGTGCAAAAAAAGTTTATTTGTTAACGTTGGAAATGTATGGTAGCTTTGAACTTAAAACGCAAAGGTTTACCCAAGGACAATCGATAAAAACCCAATGTAACTACATTTTAAAGGAAGTAATTCTTTGAATTGTCGGCAATAACTAAATTTTTATATTGTTGTAAAGTTTGAATGTGAGCTTCTGTTTTCATAGAGCGCAAGCGCCGAAACAATTACAAGTAGTAACAAGTAGAAACAATTAACGACATTGATATCAAAAGGACTACTTGTAATTGTTTCGGCGCTTGCGTTCTATGAAAACAGAAGCTCACATTCAAACTTTACAACAATTAAAAATTTAGTTATTGCCGACAATTCAAAGAATAACTTCCTTTAAATGTAGTTTACATTGGGTTTTTCGATTGTCCTTGGGTAAACCTTTGCGTTTTAAGTTCAAAGCTATCATACATTTCCAACGTTAACAAATAAACTTTTTTGCACATAGTAACAAAAAAACACCACTATGTTGTTACTAGCTAAAGTTTTTTAACATCATAACTCGACATTTCTAAAATTTCACGGTAAGGTAAATGTTTTTTATTAGATAATATATGGTAGCTAATTATAATTTATTCTCTTTCAGCCCTGAAGAAGCCAAATTCTCTTTGGCGAAAACGTTAGGTGAAATAATTGATACACATTAGAGTTTTTTTGCAGATTTCCCCAATATTTAAGAGTTTACTATAATATATTATATATTATATATAATAATATATTATGTAAATATATATATATTATATATATATATATATATATATATATATATAACATATTGTGTACATACTATACACACTTATGATGATTTATGTAAATAAAAGTAAATATAGGTGAATATATCTTTATTATTATATTTTAAATAAATTCAATTTTTATTCTGATTCCTTTTTCTTAAAAGTTTTTAAGCGATCCCCGCTCTCTTCAACCATCGTCCAATTTCTTACTCCGCCATCTTCTATTCAGTATTCACTACATTTTTGACTAAAAATCACTCGACTGAATACGATAACTGGAAACCACACTATAAGCACCAACAGCAAAAATAAGTAAAAAAAATCTAAATGAAACTGTCTTGCAATGGTTTATCACATCAAAACTACTGTACTCGAGGTGAAAAATTCCTAACCAAATAAATTAGGTTAGGTTAACATAACCTAAGATAATAAATATGCTTTAGCTCTTCTTTCTCATGGTACATACTTAAGACGTAATAGTACGTACTCTTCTGTACGTACTGGTATGTACCCCAGTGTACATACTTAATGTTGCAGTTTCGCAACTGTATATAAACATTTGTAAATGTATTAACAGACTTTTTGATAGTTTCTATTCTCCTCGTATGTTTTAAACCAGATTTGCGTGTAAGTGACATAGCGGTTTTAAGGGCTAAAGATTGCAAGGCGGGCCATCTGCGAAATATCACCATAGGGAATGCATTCCATACACAACCAGAGTCGAGTTCTGTCTTTCAATCCGGACACATGTGTTAAGAGTATCTGATTCCGCATCGGTCCTGTGACCAAGAAAGACGCTAATGTGCATCACAAACTTTGGTAATTGAGGTCGGCCGCTGAAGGTGTATTTTGCGATAGCCCTAGTGCTATATTTTCATGGGGTAAGGAACAATACACCATACATATAATTTGCTGCATATATCAAGTACGCGCACTTGGTATATTTATTTGATATTTTTTTAAACATTACCTCATTTGTGCCGCGATTACGATTGAACATTGTCAATTGAACATTTTGCATTTGTTTTGTTTTCTTTACTATTTACTATATTCTTATATTTATATTTTGTTAACACCGATTTATTTCATGTGTGCTTTGTACCTATTAATAATTGTATTAATTATTTGTATGCACCGTATTATTACTTGTTTTTATACCATTGACATATATATCAATATTTTTATGTTTCATATATTTTTATGTTTATAACGTGGTATATATACGAAATTATTTTACTGCTTTTGATCAGTAGTTTTTTTATTAGAATCGACGTTTTTGTTTTGGTTGTTTATAGTTTCTTTTGGTGTGTCTGTTGGTGTGTTTCATAGTAGCTGATAGTTAAGTTTGTAATATATTCCTTTTTAATTATAATTGTATGTGGTTATGTATATTTATGTTTTAATTTCATTGCTTTTTTAAATAGAGTTTTATACAGTCCACTGGCTTTGATTTCTCTTCTTTTATTTGAATATACGTACCCATTTCGAAAGGGGGAAACCAGCGAGTTCTAGATTGAACAGAATATCTTCTCTCCTCCTTCAGGATAACCCCAATTGTTATATTGAGGTCAATGTATGTGCAGAACGCAATACTTAAAATGTACATTTTACATCATGTACGTACAGTACCAAAATTGTACGTACTCAAAACGTACTGTGCTGTTTGGGAATAAACTTATTTTATCCTTCAATTGTGGCTTATTCACATTAAAATAGTAATTACTTTAAAATGCAAAAAGAAAATAGCTTCAGTCAGAACCATAGATAAGATCTAGATAAGAGAAGGGAGTGTTCCAAAAATATCGTCATCCTTACAGCGGCCACCCCACTTTCGGAGTACGGTACGTGCGACAGTCAACTGCGCACAAATAAGAGAGGGTGGTTTTAGTTGGTAGGCAGGATAATAGATACCTGAATCTTTGGCACTGCTGAGGTTACATAAAAAAAAATTCAACCCCCCCCTCAGACAAATTCTGGTTGCGCCACTGTTTGGGCTCATAACTTTGGTATTTGATAAAATTAATGTTAGTTATTTTTTTACTTTTCCTACCTACTTGTCTTTCAAATTTGCTACCTATTTTTTGTATTTTGGTAAATGATAATTAAATATAAAACACTCGGCTTAATTAATAGAAGTGATTATTGTGATAATATAGGACACCTTGGTAGGTGTTATGATTAAATTTACATTTTTCAAGTACTTAACATCTTCAAAAAATCCCAGATGAATAAAAATATGGGGCCCCTTAGTTATCAGTTATAGCTAAAATTTAAAAAAAAAACTACGTCATCCCGATGCTTAGTATACTCAACGATTACGTTATTAAAATTATACGGTTCAAGTGTGTGTAAATAATAGGCGACATAGGAATGTGTGATGTCAACAGATACGTATTCAGGGTCGCATAGTTGTTTTAATACCTGGCCAGGTTCATAAATGCTATTGCATTCGCAAGGAATTAATGAATATATTATGAATAAATATTTATATTAAAAAAAAACCCTGTGTACTCTGTATTTCTTCCAGAGTTTACCGATTTGTTCAACCAGGATGATCAACATAATTGTTTATATTATAAAATTTAATCGCTGACCTGATAAATAGTCTATTTTAATAAAAAAAATGAATCATTGAAGGTCACTATTAATGTGGCGAATGTTGATATAAATTGAATCGAGAATATTATAGAATGGGAGCTTTTCTACAAAGAACAAGAAGTTTCTGTCAAGAACAAAATACGAAAATCGAAAAAAATTATAATTTAAAAAATTAAGTAGTAAATTTAGAAGAGAATATCTCAGTCAAAAATTTCTGCTCAAAGTTCGTTGCTACAACACTGGTTTATATAAAGATATAAGTATTTTAAATTATTTCGACTTCAGCAAGAATTCTCCACCGTTATGCGAAGCATTTCGAAATACTGCAAATAAAGATACTGAACTTATAGTTGCAAACAAAGTGGTACATTTTAAAGATTTCTTTGAGTTACTGGATCAAGTACCTACATATAATACAACCTACATATTTATCATGAGAACCCTTTAATAAGTCTTATTGTTTTAAACAACTATCTGACAAATTGGCCAAAATCTGTTTGTATTTATACAGACGCATCTAAAAGTTCAAAGGGTACTGGTTGTGCCTTTTATATTCCAGATAAATTTATAGAAAAAATGTTTAAGCTGCCCACAAATTTCTCTATTTTTAGTGCCGAGGCTGCGGCCATATAATGAGGCTTTAAATTATTTTAAATTGGCATCATATAGTTCAGCAGTAATTTTATCTGGTTCATTATCTGTACTTACAGCTATTCAAAAACCGCAACTACCCTGTAGTACTTCTAATCCATACATTTTTTTAATTAAAATATGCTTATTTGAAATTAATAAATACACTAAAAAAAATCCAATTGCAATGCAATTCTAGTTGTATAAATAAAAATAATTAATATTAATAACAGCAGAGAATTGATATATCAATATTATAACAGCAGAGTAAATGTTTCTATGGATAATAATAAATGTTTCTATAGATAATAATATACACTAATGCCCATTTTAATAGAACTTGAAGTAATACTTTATTTTTGATAGGTCTTTAAAAAAAGTTACTTTGGATGTATGTAGTGAACTGGAACATATTTTTCGTAGTTATAATGGGGACACATTAAAAATAACAAAAAATTGTTTAAAAAACTTAATAGAAGCTGCAAAATATGTAAATATTAGAGAAGATGTAAAATTACTTCTTTTAGATGTAAAATGTATTTTAAAATACGAATTATAAATTAAAATATTAAATATAATTACAATACCGCAAAAGATAAAATCACAAAGATTGTAAAATAAATGTCTAAATGATATTCATAAAGTCTCAAGTTTGACCCGCTTTTCCTTTATGGTCAAATTCTTTACATTTTGCCGGCCTTTTATATTTAATTTATGTTTTGTAGCAATATTTATTTTGTTTGTAATACACACAATCAAATCGTAGATTCATATATTTCTTTAATTAATTTTACAAATTACTTATTAATTTTCAAAACACGTTTTTACAGAAAGTAACTAGTTATGACTTATTAGTGCAAGATATGGCATCGAGGTATACTTACCGGTAACAGTTTAAGTTTTGAAGTTGTTCATTACAGTAATGGAACAACGTTGCCATATGTTGCATCGTTAAAATATGATACAAACAAGTCCCCTGGCTTTGTCTCACCATGACGACATGCGCAAAGTCGATCAAAATTAGAACGGCAAGTGAGCATATCTTGTTTGTTATAGTATCATGATGTTATCCTACACATTTATTTAAAATACATACATTAGATTCGGATATTTGTCAAGAATGTCAGATTAAAAGTGACTTAAAGGACTTAAACCACATTTTTTTGAATGTCAAAAGTATAAACAACCCATGATACTATAAACTACAGATAAACCCACGCGCACGCGATCAGTCGTGTGACGTCACTTGGGACAAATGTCACCAGAAATGTTCTGTGTTGTATGGAGTTTTGTCAGATTTAGTCAAGGTTAGTAGATATTTAAGTATCTACTTAAATATCTACTAACCTTGAGATTTAGTTTTGTTTTATCGTTTATCTTGTACGTTGACATCGGTTTACTGGGTAAACCATCTTTCCGAAGGAGGTTTACTTAAACCATATCCAGATTTTCTAATTAAATGTAATGAACTGGACCATATTTTTAACAATTTTAACAAAGGGTCAAACAAATTAACCAAGAATTATTTAAAATCGCTAATGGATTTAGCTGTGTTCAGATGTAATGTTAGTAAAGGTGTAAATTATATTTTAAAATTAGAAAATTGAATAGATATATTAAAGAAACATCCAAAGTTAAGAAGAAGAAAATATTAAAAATTGTAAAATAAATTGTTAAATAAACTTGTAAATTATTACAGTGTATTTTATTTTATCAGTTTTATTAAATTTTTATTTTAATAAATCAATCCATTGTATATAAATTTCTATTTGCAAAAGGATGTTTAGTTCTTACTTTTTTATATAATTTTAGTTTACATTGCTAGGCTAACAGAGATGTATATACCTATATCATATTTTTAAGATTTAATTGCAGATATTTTACCTAACATCCCTTAATATTCTAAATATTTAAATAAAAACCCCTTCTTTCCATATATGTTTTACCGACTGTGATGATAAAAGGTTGGTGATAAAAGTGACTTTTATCACCAATTGACGTCATGCGCGTCGATGTACAAAATTCGATTGCGAAGTGGGTTTATCTTGGAAGTCTTAGTATCATGTAAACAACCCACCAATAATCTAATTAAAAGACTGATAGACAAGAACATCCCACTTCCTGTTAATATTCTCTTTTTACTGTCACTCAATGAAAAGAAAATGTTTGGCTGCTTTGATAACCTTTTTGTCTGATAGTAAAGTATGCCTGTAATTAGTTAGATTTGTAATCTATGTTTAGAAAAAATTCATGAAAAAAAAATTATAAAAAAAATAATTTAAGCAAAAATATTAAAAAAAAGGGAATATAAAAAATACTCAAAAAATAAATTTAAAAAGAAAAAAATTAATTAAAAAAAAAAGAAAAAAGAGGATTATAAAAAATATATTAAAAAATAAATTAAAAAAAAGAACAAAAACAAAAGAAAAAAATAATAAAAATATAGTAAAAACAATCACTAAAAGGATTTAAACCTCCGAGGTGTTGAATCGGGTTTAGGTCCTAACGTAGTGAAATATATATATATATATATATATATATATATATATTATATATAATTATATTATATATATTATTACCATAGTTATATTTATTAACATAGTAGGTAGGTAGATATTTTTATTTGTAAGATGTATACACTATGTACTTCACATGACGTCTTTCAATAACTAAATTATAACAAAGGTGTGATATAGTATTTATTAACATAGTATGTACATTAGCTTAGTAAGGAATAATTATTATTATTATTATTATATTAATCATGTTTTACTAATTGACATATTTAAATTCTTTAAATAAACTTACGTTCATTGAGAATGGCTGAATGACAATTGTCCAAGCCAAGCAAGAAAAAAAAATTAATTAATTAATTAGCATAAAAGGTGGTTTGATTCTTCTAGACTAAGAGAGAAAAATTATGCTTCTATAAATTTAAAGATTCATTAATAATACAACATTTTAATTGTACTCTTACTCTCACGTAGGGGAAAGAGGTCTACATGAACAGTTGGAAGTATATCAGTATTTTACCGAGCTAGTTGTTCTTCGAGTGAAGTGTAAAATGGTGTCTTCAAGATAAGTTTTAATACCTATAAATTTATTTTTTGTGTCGTAGGCACCGTTTTTTTTAAGATCTTTGATTTGTGTAATATGTACTTTTAAATTTTTCTGCACAAAATAAGTCTAAAGTGCAGGTGGTGAACATTTAGCTGGATTGTACGGGTAATAGTCGGCTACCAGCCGAATGTTTCCCGTGTGGCAATAATAATTTTGTTCATTTAAATGTTTTTATAAAACAAAATTTAAAATATTTAACAAATTATTTGTTTATTCTAAATGCCTAAAAATTAAATTAAATAGAATTAAACTGGCTATTAAAGCAGTTTTATCTAGAAGCCTTAGTAAGTATAAAGCTGCCCAAGAATATAGTGGGAAACGACAAACAATACAATCACGTTTAAAAATTCTTCTCAAGAAGAATTCAAAAGAAGATATTCTGGCTATCTGCAAGGATATATCAAGACAAATATTTGCAATAGTTCAAGAAGAACAACTTGTAATTATCTTACATAAACAATGTTCTAATTTGAATTATGAGCTAAATTACAAGCAAATACGAAGTCTTACCTTTGATTATACCAATTCCATACCGCGATGTAAGGTTCCAACATCTTGGAATCTTAACAATATCGTAGGTTTGTGCCATATGACTATTATAATAATTGTTTTATATTAAAATTTCCTCTTTTAGGTCATGACTGGTTAAGAGGCTTTATGAAAAGGGACGAAAAAGATATATCTCTGCGCAAACCAGAGAACACAAGCATCAGCTGGGCAATTGCATTCAATAAAACTGCCGTTGATGATTTTTTCTCCAAATACATATCCATTCTTGAAAAGTGTATGTTTAGACTAGAAGAAATATGGAACTTAAATGAAACTCGTTTGACGACAGTGATGTCTCCTACGAGGATTGTTGCTCCTAAGATTAAAAAGCAAGTTGCTCATATATCTTCTCAAGAGAGGGGGGAACTTGTTTCTTTTGTTGGTATTGTTAAAGCCGCAGGAGGAACAGTTCCTCCGTTTTTTGTATTCCCCAGAATAAGAAACCCAGTAGAATGCTTAGGAGATGAATATCCAGCCTCGCATATTGCTTTTGGAAACAAAAGAGGATGGATGATATCAGAAATTTTTCCTGGAGTAATAAAACACTTTGTTAGTTACGTGAAATATACTCAACAAAATAGGGTTTTGCTGCTTGTAGATAACCAAGAATCTCACATTTCTGCGGAAGTCATAAGACTAAGTCAAAAAAATGGAATCGTACTGCTGTCGTTTCTTCCTCACATTACTCACAGGTTGCATCTTTTGGATGTTGGAATCTACTGCTCTTTAAAAACGTATCTATCGGCTGCGTATCATGACTGACTGCTAACAAACCCAGCTAAGGTCATAACAATTAGACATTTAGGTGCTCTGGCAAAACGTGCATATGAAAGTGCTTTTTCTATTATAAAAATAACAAGCTCCTTCAAAAATACTGGACTTTGGTCTTTAAACTGCCAACTATTTAACGAGGCGAACTTTATGCGATGTGACCGACAAACCACTAGCTGAGAATCAGTTAGAAATTAATGCATCCACTGAAAATGGTGATGGTTCTGTTCTCAAAGAAGTAACTCCAACAAATGCTAGACTCTACTATTGAGGAAATGATAGCTCCAGTACCATCTACTTCAAATCCTTTGTGTTTAGATAAAATCAGACCCTTCCTAAAAGCAAATGTCGAAATTAAGAAAAAAAGTAATTCCCGAAAATCTAAGTCAACAACATAATACTGACACGCCTGAGTATGAAAGGACACGGAGACAGAATTCTGTCTCCTGTTTCTATGTAACATGTAGCTTCTCCTTTTAAAAATTTTAAAGTGTTTGTTTGTCTTTGTGTATTGTATTGTTATGTCCAAATTTACATTTATGATATTCTACTCATGTCGGATAGGCCACAACTGACGAAATGCCCCTGAAGATGATCTATTGATCGAAAGTACTTGGGCAAGATTTAATTAACCACTGTGTTCGATAGTTGCCTTGTATACTATCAAAGTTTAAAAATAGTAAAAGCGAAAAAATCAGTAAAAAGATATTTGGTAAGAAACAGTGCCAAAAGAAATATATCCAGTTCAAGTGAATCCAGTATCGATCTTTTGTTAGATGAGTCGTCCGACGAAGATTTTTTGCCGGATATGAAGTTTAATTCTGACAAGCATACTTTTTTTTATAAATGGCATTATACCTGAGGGATTTTTTGTTCCTTAGAAACTAGAAATTTATTACACAGAAAAAATCATTTCCCTACAAGATGCCGATTTTGTAGTTAAATTCTTACGAAAAAAAGCAAATAACAGTTTTTTGTTTCCTGTTTCTCGTAACTTCAAGAACTTCAAATGTGTTTAAGTTCAATGTTAACATTTCGTCTTTGAAAGTGAGATAAATTTTTGACCACACTAATGACGATTAATTTTAGTTTACTTACCTACTATACAGTTTGGTGTTTAATGTAATGGTAATAAAAAACCTTTGTTTACTTATTTTAATGTGTTTTTTTTGTATCAAATAAGCAACTTTTAACAAACCAGACTAAGGGCCGAATCATCTTTCATCGTAGATGAATGTTCTCCATCGGTGGTTATCATTCGGCAATATGTGAGAAAATCTATAAATCGATATTTCTATATTTGCTTATAGAAAATTAGTGAGCTAGTCACATAAAATATGTGTAAAATAATTTTCCCTATTAACACTGAAAAGTGGAACAAATCATCAGTAGCTATATTTTAGATTTTGATCGCCAAGTCAAATGTGTCGAATGATCCCCACTTTCCCCTACCCAAGACAAAATGTGTCGCGTAACCACGGTGAAAACGGCCAAACGGTAAACGGTGTACATTTAGTATGCTTATATCAGACGAGAGTGTGAAAGGCGAGTTGCTTCGTATATATCTTACATTTAATCATAGATAATAGGATAAAACTTTTCTCCTAAAACACAAACCTTTCTCAGAAATGTAGATAGGAAAGTCTTGAGATGAAAAAGGCTACGGAAAAGAAAAATGAAAATAGGAAGTTGGAATGTAAAATTGCTAATCGCAAAGCTTGAGATAATAATAATCACTATCATTAGTACGACGCGACACCGAAGGCCCAAATTAAGATAACTATTCCACCTAAGATTATTCTTCTATTTGGTTCCTACTATTTACAGCTTGATGCCAGTTGGCGACATTTATCGTCAAAGCATCCTCATCTACACCATCCCTCCATATTAATGCCAATCTCAGACGTCTAATTTTTATTGTGGTGATTGATATCTTTGGCTTCGGCTATTTCTTTGTATTTATTATTTTGTATGGTCTTAGTAATACATTGGTCTAAGAATTTTAAGTTTTAAGATGATTTCTTCCTAATTTATGTATGTGGTGGTTATTATGCATTTGAGATAAGCGAATTATTGAACAGTTTCAAAATTATATTCTGTGTATAATATATGTAATTCTGTGATTATATGTATATATCATGTGTATTCTGGCCCTAATGGTACGAGGTTAGTTTTATTTTCGTTGACACCAGACCTATACCCTCTGATGCGTTGGAAAACTCAGTGAAGATATTTCTAGAATTATAGCTCGTAGGTTATGCGACAAGACCCAAGTCATCTGCGTATGCCAATATTTGGCTAGATTTAGTAAATATTGTACTTGGTTGTTTAGTTTTGCAATGATGTAAAAATGAGGCATTCTGTTTCACTAGCCAAGAGAGGTTGATACGAAAGATTAACAACATTTCAATCAAGACAAGTAAAAAAAGGGTAAAATGTGAAGGCCCTTATGACCCGCCAGATGTATGATGAAAATGTATGAAAATCGTCCTCCGACCAAGAATAAATTTTTAATTTTTGGGAAAGTCCACTTTAAACGTCAGCTATTCTTACCGCTAATGCTGGATGGATTAAAGATATGAAGTAGAACAGTCAATATTGCAGTAATATTTACTACGAACCCTTCACTACTGAGGAAATCTCGAATATTTTCAAAGAGCTCTAAATCTAGACTGGAAATATCCTGGACCAGACAGGGTTCGAAAGTTCTGGCTAAAGAAGTTTGTAGTATTCATAAGTAAGTACTGATCAATATTAATTAATCGTGTTATTTATAATCTGCAAGAAATACCATCTTTCCTGCTCGAGTACAAACTAAGGATCAAAACAGCACCAAGATCCAAGCCAAATACTGCTTGTCTTAATTAAGCCAATTAATTGTCTTCAAACGTATCTATCAACACTGTGCACGAAACAATATCATAAAGCCTCAACAAGAGCG
>CAKJVB030000163.1:1676-26677 GCA_918026665.1 Diabrotica balteata | reverse complement strand
GGAGACTAGTTGTCAGTTATCACGACTTGTCAAGATGATTGTTAGAACAGAGATTATTGGACATTGTTGATTCCTAGAGACTTTGTTAATAAGTATGTTTAAATAAATGTATTAAACTCAATGAAATATTATTACTGATTGGGCATATCTTAGAATTTATGTGGAATAATACATATTCGTATACGCTTCTAATTTTTTACTCTTTTGCTTATTTTACTTTGCGTTTTATTGAGATCAAATAAGATGGATCATATAGAAATCTACAAAAGAAGAAATAACATCTTTCTCCTATTTCCTTGATAGCCTCGCACCTTTGGAGGCCTTTTCTTTGGATGTTCAGGATATTAAATATTCTTTTCTTGGTACTCTTGTATTTTTTCACCATTTGTTGATTAATACCAATGGCGATATCATTTTTCCTATAGTGAGGTCTTCCAATATACTTATCTGGCTGCTCTACTCCTTTTTTTAAATCCAATTACCTATATTCTGCATGGTACACCGTTGATGAAACCTCTGTTACGTTATTTGTCACATAGTCATTTGTCTTCATTTTACTTTTTTAAGTAATATTCTTGGTTTCTTTATATCGGTTACTGCAGTGTAAAATAACTGCTTACTATTACCTAATAAATATTGGATTTTTATCTATTCGTATATTCGTAGTAAAAAAAAGTGTTCTAAACAAAACAGTTGCTATTTGGTGGACCGATAGGATGCGTTGGTACAGCAAATCAATCGAGTTGGTCCATCGAAGAGTCCACTTTAGGAATGCCGTTAAAAGATCAAAAGACCAGCGTTTATTATGAATATTTTATAAACCATGGGACACATCTGATCAGGTTATGTCATTGTAACGTTCCATCCTTATACATCACATAAGGCTGCAACCCTTGAACTTACCAGTCTATTGTCCGTTGAAAACATATTACAATTATTTGATATGAGGTTGAATGCTCAAATAAATGATGAACTTTGAAAATTAAGGCAAATATCGAGCACAATTTTAATAAAATCTTGCCCAAGTACTTTCGCTTACTACAGCATTTTCAGGTGCATTTCATCAAATTTGGGCTATCCAGCTAGCGTAGAATGTGATAAACATGAATTTTAACATAAACTTGTACAAAACACTACACTAAAACAAGGACAAACAGTTTAAAATTAATTAAAATGGTTCTACGCTCTACATTCTTTGTCAGTAACAGGAGAGAGAATGATTCTCTTAAATGCAACTCTTCAAGTAGCACCCTTCTGTTATGATTATTTTACACTAATAATTTTTACTTTACTATTTATACGTGGATTGATGAGTGGTTTATATAACTCTCTGAGTTGTTTCAGACATGTATGTGGTAATACCCTGATTGAAATCTTTCTCTATTTTTAGTATTTGGTAATTTTCATATCTCCTTTTCTTTCCTCCGCATATTTTGTCTGACTTTCTTTATTTTTGTTTAATTTTTTAAGTCTATTTCTTCTACATAGTACATTAATCAACAAACCAAATCTTTTTTTGATAATTTTTAATTCGTAAACAGGTTTTTAGTTGTTTCCAGGTTAACCTCTTAATTTTATTCCTTTCTCTTTTTATTGTTTTCTCTCTCTGTTCTATGAATTTTTATTCAATTCCTCCTGTAATCGCTTTTATATATATCTGAAATCTTTAGATTTTTTAAGTTTAATTTTTCTGCCTGTGACTGTTTATTCTTCTAATGTCTGCTTATGAGGAATCGAAATGTACAATATTAAGCAATAAATGCTAAGACATTTGTAAGTTTTAGAAGGCCAATGCTCAATTTTTTATGATGTACTGTCGTTAGAAGAAAAGAAAAAAATATTGATTTTAAATCTGCAATATTAATACTCTAATATGGCTACCAGTATTACTGCAATATCTAGCACAATATCTTGTGATATTTTAACGTCGATTTTTTAATTCAAAATATGCCTACTGATGTTTAACACCAAACAATCTGTGTTTAGAATATTTTATTATTTTATTATAAAAATAGTTGGGGTGTTATTTCGATACTAATATATTTTTGACCAAAAAAAATCTTATAGCAGCAAGACGAAAAATAACTTTTATATTTCAAAATTATTTGTACTTACCTGATCTATGTTTAATTTCTGCTCTTTCGTCAAGTGCAAATTCTGTAACAATATCCGTTATTATTTTTTGTTCTTAAAAATAATTTTAGTAAAATAAAGGTGCAAATTTGTAATGCCATCATGTCCATCTCGCTAGTTCCGCAAGATAAGTTAAATTCAATTACCTATCTTTTTATTTCTAATTTTTATTATATTTATCTGTGTAAAGATAAAATAAAAATAATATTTAGTTTATATGAAGTTTACTTGTTTCCTATCTTTTGCTAAATATTAATAAACTTTACAAATAAAAGGCAGATATCGATCACAGTTTGTTATTAAATCTTGTCCAAGTACTTTCTCTCTCACAGCATCTTCAGGGGCATTTCATCAAAAACAAAAATCATTGAACGTTATAAACATTTAAATACAACTAACAAAAAAAAAAATAAAACACTGGACAAAGGCCAAACAGTTTAAAAATTGTTCTTGCATTGTGGGCATGAGACTGTCTGTCTAATGTACAGCATCGCAAAAAAATTAATTTATATACTTGTAATTTATACATCTTATTACATTACATATAATTTATAATTTATATAGTCTGTTTGAATTATCAAATTTGAATATTGTCTAAACAGGAGAGATTGCAAATATTTACTTGGAAAATAAAATAATAAAAAATACCAATCCCAAAATTTTGTGTATAAATGAAATACATTGTATTTAATGTGTCAAATTGCCAAAAATGGGAAAACAGTTTTCCGAAAATACTAACATGTCCCTGCTCCTGGTATTAATATTTTTGTACGGCATTGGGTCGCAGGTCATTATTTTGCATTACCTACCTAAGTTATAAACAAACGGCATAGTTTCTAATGTTGTTATTAAATATTTTAGTATTTTTGTATATGTTATTCAGGCTGGGTTAACTGACCCATTAAAAATTTTCCATGGGCTTGTATTCTATAACTTTCCCCTCAACGCTTTAAAGGATTTTGTGCGGTTTTTTAACATCATGTCAGATCGGTACCAGTCCGAGGAACCGCAGTTTTTTTAATAAAATAAGCGAATTTTGTTGCTCAACTTACTGCTAAAGTATTCTTACAATGTATTTACATAATATACACTTTATGCAATGCAAATTAAATAAATATATATATATATATATATATATATATATATATATATATATATATATAAATATATATATATATATATATATATATATATATATATATATTATATATATATATATATATATATATATATATATATATATATATTATATATATATATATATATACATATATATATATATATATATATATATATATATATATATATATATATATATATATATATATATATATATATATATATATATATATAGTGGATAGCCCTCCTTATATAGGAAATTTACATTGAATAGGTCCTCCAATGTGGTGGGTCCTCCGTATACGGAGGACTTATCGCAATCATTATAAAAGAAGTCGAAACATTATTCTAAACCATTGAGCAAAATTTCAGATGGGTAAGTTATTCCGTGTTTTTGTATGTTTGAATATTTCAGTTCAATATGATCGCCACATTACTTGTTGTGTCGCCAGTGTCGGCGTATATTTCGTTACGTATATTCCAATTATAGTTTACCGACCTTAGTTCTTCCTATTTTTATATTGCGGTTCTTTAGTCCTCCTTTGGAATAATGATTCGAAAAACTACTTAATAGTTTTCCAATCTTTCTTTAAACTTTAAAGTATATAAAATCCACAAGGAAAAATTCCTGTAGCTGGCTGTATACCACGTATAACAAAAAGAGGTTAATCTTTGTAAATGGGTATATTTATTTAAAAAAACCCTTAAAAGGGCCACATCAATAAAACAAACGTTTTCGGACCACATAGTCCATCATCAGGTTATTAAAATCAAAAATGCTAGGTCACAATGCCTGAGCCACCAAAATATTAGGGTAAAAACTCTTTAAATTACATTTAGTTATGAAATATTGTACATTGTGTTATAAAATAACTGTGATGTTCAGTATTAAATTAAATTTGACTGTAGGTAACACATGGTTCAATTGGGTTCCAGAGCCGGTGAGAGGAAACCTCTGCACTCGGAGAACAACGTGGAACTAGTAGAACATCACAGTTATTTTATAACACAATGTACAATATTTCATAACTAAATGTAATTTAAAGGGTTTTTACCCTAATATTTTGGTGGCTCAGGCATTGTGACCTAGCATTTTCGATTTTAATAACCTGATGATGGACTGTGTGGTCCGAAAACGTTTGTTTGATTGATGTGGCCCTTTTAAGGGTTTTTTAAATAAATATACCCATTTACAAAGATTAACCTCTTTTTTTTTTTTTTTTTATATATATATTTTTTAAGTATATATCTATTTCAACAAAAAATCTTAATCAAAGTAGAGAGGTTTTTGGTCACAATAAAACTAATGGTAAAAACGAAAAATAAATTCAAATTTATTCTATTTGTTATCATTGTAATCGAATCTGATTATTTAAGGGCTATATATACTATTGATAATCATTTGTAAATTTCTAACATGGGCTAACGAAAAAAAAAACATGTATCTATGTTCGTTATAAATCTTTAATGTTAATAGCTTTAAAAACAAATAATAAAAATATGAATAAAACTGAAAATATAAACAAAACTGAAAATTTAAGGGAAACTCAAGACATTCAATACTTTTTATATTCATTTTGAATGAATCCCTTGATTTTGAGCTAGTTTTTATTTTTTAATAGATCAGATCGTCACATTCTGATTTTTTTGGGGAGTCTCTTTTACTTAATGTGGGCTTTAAAATATATTTTGGCTAGTTTCTTTTAAGTTTCTGTCCACGGAACTAAAACCCTTTTTTATTTTTGTCTTCATATCCATTATTTCCTGTTTTTTATTATTACAACTTTCTGGACCTTTCGATTCAATAACATCATTGGTTTCATTTTTTTGTTCCTTAAATACTTCGTTATTATGTCTATTATCATCTTTTTTATTATGTCTTCTTCCAAATTTATCTCTATTTGTTCTAAACCTTTTCCCTGCTCTACCTTTCTCCATTAACAGAGCAACTTAGAGATCTTTACAGTTTAATAAATGTCATCGGGGAGTCGATATGAGGATCGATGATTTCTAATGTGTGTCCCATAAATGAAGCCAGTTGCTCCATGTCATTTTCCGATATTGTAAACAACTGGGTTAGCGTTGCTAGATATTTTCGCAACCTTGTACATGTAAGAGCACTAGGATTTTTAGCTCCGCATAATTTAGCATACTTTGACTTTAGCATTACTTTATACCATCGAATTGGTTTATCAAATTTTGGATTACCAAAAAGATAAAAACTAGGTATTTTTACAAGTAAATCTCTATGTTTTGTAATCATTTCTAAGTGTTCTTGTACATCTTTACTTCCTAGGATGGCTACACCACGGCTATTCTTCTAAAACTTTTTATTAAAATTCTTTCGGTTTCTGAAATTGCTTCAGAAAATTCTTCATAATATTGATTATCTTTAGCACTAATGTAACTCAGTATAGTCATTCTTTCTAATTCACCAGGGCGCCTTCTATTTAATAAGATTATACGGCAATATAAAGTTTCTAACGGAAACATGTAAAAATTAATATTATTATTATTTTTCTGTAATTTATCACAACCTTCATTTGTGATTCAGAGGAGATAGTTTTTCAGTAGCATTAACGTCACTATGTTTAATTTTTTTATGTCGTAAATCATTTGAAGCTTGACTGGAAATATCATATTTCCAATTTACTTATATTATTTGTATTTAGTGTCTTTATTTTAGCACTGACACTTTTAACAATAAACTCAGACTTTTTCACATTATGCATAAGTGCTATTATCACAACACTGTTTTAATATAGTGCCAATATTTTTAGCCAATGATCCAGCCTTAAATTTTTGCTTAAGTTTTGAAACTATTTTGACAACATCTTTTGCAAATTTTCAATCAAATTTGGCAACATCGACAATATCCGTCTATATGGGCAAAAGCCACAATTTTGCCGTTTTTAAAATCTAGAAAGCTTCGACTTGATCCAGAATCATACCGACCTATCTCTTTAAACATGTGCCATGGGTAAATTAATAGAGAAAATAGTCAATGTCCGGCTTATGTGGACACTGGAAAAATCTCATTTCTTCTTACCAGAACAAAACGGCTTCAGACGTAATCGGTCAGCAACTGACAATATCGTAAACTTACAAAGTGATATCCAAGAAGCCTTAGCAATGAATCAAATGTGCATAGATATTTTCTTCGATCTAAATAAAACCTTTAATACATGTTGGAGATTCAACATTATTAAAAAATTGCACGCATCCAATATCTTGGTTTGGATATTGGTATTGAAACGTCAATAAACGTATTTTTATCTTTAATTGTGGCTTATTCCCAGTTTAATAGTAATTAATTTACAATGCCACAAGAAAATAGCTTCAGAACAATATAAACAAACTATTTCAGATTTGTCATATCAGTAGGTTATGATTACGGTCACAGGGCTCTAGGCACAATGTATGGAGACTAGTTGTCAGTTATCACGACTTGTCAAGATGATTGTTAGAACAGAGATTATTGGACATTGTTGATTCCTAGAGACTTTGTTAATAAGTATGTTTAAATAAATGTATTAAACTCAATGAAATATTATTACTGATTGGGCATATCTTAGAATTTATGTGGAATAATACATATTCGTATACGCTTCTAATTTTTTACTCTTTTGCTTATTTTACTTTGCGTTTTATTGATATCAAATAAGATGGATCATATAGAAATCTACAAAAGAAGAAATAACATCTTTCTCCTATTTCCTTGATAGCCTCGCACCTTTGGAGGCCTTTTCTTTGGATGTTCAGGATATTAAATATTCTTTTCTTGGTACTCTTGTATTTTTTCACCATTTGTTGATTAATACCAATGGCGATATCATTTTTCCTATAGTGAGGTCTTCCAATATACTTATCTGGCTGCTCTACTCCTTTTTTTTAAATCCAATTACCTATATTCTGCATGGTACACCGTTGATGAAACCTCTGTTACGTTATTTGTCACATAGTCATTTGTCTTCATTTTACTTTTTTAAGTAATATTCTTGGTTTCTTTATATCGGTTACTGCAGTGTAAAATAACTGCTTACTATTACCTAATAAATATTGGATTTTTATCTATTCGTATATTCGTAGTAAAAAAAAGTGTTCTAAACAAAACAGTTGCTATTTGGTGGACCGATAGGATGCGTTGGTACAGCAAATCAATCGAGTTGGTCCATCGAAGAGTCCACTTTAGGAATGCCGTTAAAAGATCAAAAGACCAGCGTTTATTATGAATATTTTATAAACCATGGGACACATCTGATCAGGTTATGTCATTGTAACGTTCCATCCTTATACATCACATAAGGCTGCAACTCTTGAACTTACCAGTCTATTGTCCGTTGAAAACATATTACAATTATTTGATATGAGGTTGAATGCTCAAATAAATGATGAACTTTGAAAATTAAGGCAAATATCGAGCACAATTTTAATAAAATCTTGCCCAAGTACTTTCGCTTACTACAGCATTTTCAGGTGCATTTCATCAAATTTGGGCTATCCAGCTAGCGTAGAATGTGATAAACATGAATTTTAACATAAACTTGTACAAAACACTACACTAAAACAAGGACAAACAGTTTAAAATTAATTAAAATGGTTCTACGCTCTACATTCTTTGTCAGTAACAGGAGAGAGAATGATTCTCTTAAATGCAACTCTTCAAGTAGCACCCTTCTGTTATGATTATTTTACACTAATAATTTTTACTTTACTATTTATACGTGGATTGATGAGTGGTTTATATAACTCTCTGAGTTGTTTCAGACATGTATGTGGTAATACCCTGATTGAAATCTTTCTCTATTTTTAGTATTTGGTAATTTTCATATCTCCTTTTCTTTCCTCCGCATATTTTGTCTGACTTTCTTTATTTTTGTTTAATTTTTTAAGTCTATTTCTTCTACATAGTACATTATTCAACAAACCAATCTTTTTTTGATAATTTTTAATTCGTAAACAGGTTTTTAGTTGTTTCCAGGTTAACCTCTTAATTTTATTCCTTTCTCTTTTTATTGTTTTCTCTCTCTGTTCTATGAATTTTTATTCAATTCCTCCTGTAATCGCTTTTATATATATATCTGAAATCTTTAGATTTTTTAAGTTTAATTTTTCTGCCTGTGACTGTTTATTCTTCTAATGTCTGCTTATGAGGAATCGAAATGTACAATATTAAGCAATAAATGCTAAGACATTTGTAAGTTTTAGAAGGCCAAGGCTCAATTTTTATGATGTACTGTCGTTAGAAGAAAAGAAAAAAATATTGATTTTAAATCTGCAATATTAATACTCTAATATGGCTACCAGTATTACTGCAATATCTAGCACAATATCTTGTGATATTTTAACGTCGATTTTTTAATTCAAAATATGCCTACTGATGTTTAACACCAAACAATCTGTGTTTAGAATATTTTATTATTTTATTATAAAAATAGTTGGGGTGTTATTTCGATACTAATATATTTTTGACCAAAAAAAATCTTATAGCAGCAAGACGAAAAATAACTTTTATATTTCAAAATTATTTGTACTTACCTGATCTATGTTTAATTTCTGCTCTTTCGTCAAGTGCAAATTCTGTAACAATATCCGTTATTATTTTTTGTTCTTAAAAATAATTTTAGTAAAATAAAGGTGCAAATTTGTAATGCCATCATGTCCATCTCGCTAGTTCCGCAAGATAAGTTAAATTCAATTACCTATCTTTTTATTTCTAATTTTTATTATATTTATCTGTGTAAAGATAAAATAAAAATAATATTTAGTTTATATGAAGTTTACTTGTTTCCTATCTTTTGCTAAATATTAATAAACTTTACAAATAAAAGGCAGATATCGATCACAGTTTGTTATTAAATCTTGTCCAAGTACTTTCTCTCTCACAGCATCTTCAGGGGCATTTCATCAAAAACAAAAATCATTGAACGTTTATAAACATTTAAATACAACTAACAAAAAAAAAATAAAACACTGGACAAAGGCCAAACAGTTTAAAAAATTGTTCTTGCATTGTGGGCATGAGACTGTCTGTCTAATGTACAGCATCGCAAAAAAATTAATTTATATACTTGTAATTTATACATCTTATTACATTACATATAATTTATAATTTATATAGTCTGTTTGAATTATCAAATTTGAATATTGTCTAAACAGGAGAGATTGCAAATATTTACTTGGAAAATAAAATAATAAAAAATACCAATCCCAAAATTTTGTGTATAAATGAAATACATTGTATTTAATGTGTCAAATTGCCAAAAATGGGAAAACAGTTTTCCGAAAATACTAACATGTCCCTGCTCCTGGTATTAATATTTTTGTACGGCATTGGGTCGCAGGTCATTATTTTGCATTACCTACCTAAGTTATAAACAAACGGCATAGTTTCTAATGTTGTTATTAAATATTTTAGTATTTTTGTATATGTTATTCAGGCTGGGTTAACTGACCCATTAAAAATTTTCCATGGGCTTGTATTCTATAACTTTCCCCTCAACGCTTTAAAGGATTTTGTGCGGTTTTTTAACATCATGTCAGATCGGTACCAGTCCGAGGAACCGCAGTTTTTTTAATAAAATAAGCGAATTTTGTTGCTCAACTTACTGCTAAAGTAATCTTACAATGTATTTACATAATATACACTTTATGCAATGCAAATTAAATAAATAAATATATATATATATATATATGTATATATATATATATATATATATATATATAAATATATATATATATATATATATCTATATTATATATATATATATATATATATTATATATATATATACATATATATATATTATATATATATATATATATATATATATATATATATATATATATATATATATATATATATATATATAGTGGATAGCCCTCCTTATATAGGAAATTTACATTGAATAGGTCCTCCAATGTGGTGGGTCCTCCGTATACGGAGGACTTATCGCAATCATTATAAAAGAAGTCGAAACATTATTCTAAACCATTGAGCAAAATTTCAGATGGGTAAGTTATTCCGTGTTTTTGTATGTTTGAATATTTCAGTTCAATATGATCGCCACATTACTTGTTGTGTCGCCAGTGTCGGCGTATATTTCGTTACGTATATTCCAATTATAGTTTACCGACTTAGTTCTTCCTATTTTTATATTGCGGTTCTTTAGTCCTCCTTTGGAATAATGATTCGAAAACTACTTAATAGTTTTCCAATCTTTCTTTAAACTTTAAAGTATATAAAATCCACAAGGAAAAATTCCTGTAGCTGGCTGTATACCACGTATAACAAAAAGAGGTTAATCTTTGTAAATGGGTATATTTATTTAAAAAACCCTTAAAAGGGCCACATCAATAAAACAAACGTTTTCGGACCACATAGTCCATCATCAGGTTATTAAAATCGAAAAATGCTAGGTCACAATGCCTGAGCCACCAAAATATTAGGGTAAAAACCTCTTTAAATTACATTTAGTTATGAAATATTGTACATTGTGTTATAAAATAACTGTGATGTTCAGTATTAAATTAAATTTGACTGTAGGTAACACATGGTTCAATTGGGTTCCAGAGCCGGTGAGAGGAAACCTCTGCACTCGGAGAACAACGTGGAACTAGTAGAACATCACAGTTATTTTATAACACAATGTACAATATTTCATAACTAAATGTAATTTAAAGGGTTTTTACCCTAATATTTTGGTGGCTCAGGCATTGTGACCTAGCATTTTCGATTTTAATAACCTGATGATGGACTGTGTGGTCCGAAAACGTTTGTTTGATTGATGTGGCCCTTTTAAGGGTTTTTTAAATAAATATACCCATTTACAAAGATTAACCTCTTTTTTTTTTTATATATATATTTTTAAGTATATATCTATTTCAACAAAAAATCTTAATCAAAGTAGAGAGGTTTTTGGTCACAATAAAACTAATGGTAAAAACGAAAAATAAATTCAAATTTATTCTATTTGTTATCATTGTAATCGAATCTGATTATTTAAGGGCTATATATACTATTGATAATCATTTGTAAATTTCTAACATGGGCTAACGAAAAAAAAAAAACATGTATCTATGTTCGTTATAAATCTTTAATGTTAATAGCTTTAAAAACAAATAATAAAAATATGAATAAAACTGAAAATATAAACAAAACTGAAAATTTAAGGGAAACTCAAGACATTCAATACTTTTTATATTCATTTTGAATGAATCCCTTGATTTTGAGCTAGTTTTTATTTTTTAATAGATCAGATCGTCACATTCTGATTTTTTTGGGGAGTCTCTTTTACTTAATGTGGGCTTTAAAATATATTTTGGCTAGTTTCTTTTAAGTTTCTGTCCACGGAACTAAAACCCTTTTTTATTTTTGTCTTCATATCCATTATTTCCTGTTTTTTATTATTACAACTTTCTGGACCTTTCGATTCAATAACATCATTGGTTTCATTTTTTTGTTCCTTAAATACTTCGTTATTATGTCTATTATCATCTTTTTTATTATGTCTTCTTCCAAATTTATCTCTATTTGTTCTAAACCTTTTCCCTGCTCTACCTTTCTCCATTAACAGAGCAACTTAGAGATCTTTACAGTTTAATAAATGTCATCGGGGAGTCGATATGAGGATCGATGATTTCTAATGTGTGTCCCATAAATGAAGCCAGTTGCTCCATGTCATTTTCCGATATTGTAAACAACTGGGTTAGCGTTGCTAGATATTTTCGCAATCTTGTACATGTAAGAGCACTAGGATTTTTAGCTCCGCATAATTTAGCATACTTTGACTTTAGCATTACTTTATACCATCGAATTGGTTTATCAAATTTTGGATTACCAAAAAGATAAAAACTAGGTATTTTTACAAGTAAATCTCTATGTTTTGTAATCATTTCTAAGTGTTCTTGTACATCTTTACTTCCTAGGATGGCTACACCACGGCTATTCTTCTAAAACTTTTTATTAAAATTCTTTCGGTTTCTGAAATTGCTTCAGAAAATTCTTCATAATATTGATTATCTTTAGCACTAATGTAACTCAGTATAGTCATTCTTTCTAATTCACCAGGGCGCCTTCTATTTAATAAGATTATACGGCAATATAAAGTTTCTAACGGAAACATGTAAAAATTAATATTATTATTATTTTTCTGTAATTTATCACAACCTTCATTTGTGATTCAGAGGAGATAGTTTTTTCAGTAGCATTAACGTCACTATGTTTAATTTTTTTATGTCGTAAATCATTTGAAGCTTGACTGGAAATATCATATTTCCAATTTACTTATATTATTTGTATTTAGTGTCTTTATTTTAGCACTGACACTTTTAACAATAAACTCAGACTTTTTCACATTATGCATAAGTGCTATTATCACAACACTGTTTTAATATAGTGCCAATATTTTTAGCCAATGATCCAGCCTTAAATTTTTGCTTAAGTTTTGAAACTATTTTGACAACATCTTTTGCAAATTTTCAATCAAATTTGGCAACATCGACAATATCCGTCTATATGGGCAAAAGCCACAATTTTGCCGTTTTTAAAATCTAGAAAGCTTCGACTTGATCCAGAATCATACCGACCTATCTCTTTAACATGTGCCATGGGTAAATTAATAGAGAAAATAGTCAATGTCCGGCTTATGTGGACACTGGAAAAATCTCATTTCTTCTTACCAGAACAAAACGGCTTCAGACGTAATCGGTCAGCAACTGACAATATCGTAAACTTACAAAGTGATATCCAAGAAGCCTTAGCAATGAATCAAATGTGCATAGATATTTTCTTCGATCTAAATAAAACCTTTAATACATGTTGCAGATTCAACATTATTAAAAAATTGCACGCATCCAATATCTTGGTTTGGATATTGGTATTGAAACGTCAATAAACGTATTTTTATCTTTAATTGTGGCTTATTCCCAGTTTAATAGTAATTAATTTACAATGCCACAAGAAAATAGCTTCAGAACAATATAAACAAACTATTTCAGATTTGTCATATCAGTAGGTTATGATTACGGTCACAGGGCTCTAGGCACAATGTATGGAGACTAGTTGTCAGTTATCACGACTTGTCAAGATGATTGTTAGAACAGAGATTATTGGACATTGTTGATTCCTAGAGACTTTGTTAATAAGTATGTTTAAATAAATGTATTAAACTCAATGAAATATTATTACTGATTGGGCATATCTTAGAATTTATGTGGAATAATACATATTCGTATACGCTTCTAATTTTTTACTCTTTTGCTTATTTTACTTTGCGTTTTATTGAGATCAAATAAGATGGATCATATAGAAATCTACAAAAGAAGAAATAACATCTTTCTCCTATTTCCTTGATAGCCTCGCACCTTTGGAGGCCTTTTCTTTGGATGTTCAGGATATTAAATATTCTTTTCTTGGTACTCTTGTATTTTTTCACCATTTGTTGATTAATACCAATGGCGATATCATTTTTCCTATAGTGAGGTCTTCCAATATACTTATCTGGCTGCTCTACTCCTTTTTTTAAATCCAATTACCTATATTCTGCATGGTACAACCGTTGATGAAACCTCTGTTACGTTATTTGTCACATAGTCATTTGTCTTCATTTTACTTTTTTAAGTAATATTCTTGGTTTCTTTTATATCGGTTACTGCAGTGTAAAATAACTGCTTACTATTACCTAATAAATATTGGATTTTTATCTATTCGTATATTCGTAGTAAAAAAAAGTGTTCTAAACAAAACAGTTGCTATTTGGTGGACCGATAGGATGCGTTGGTACAGCAAATCAATCGAGTTGGTCCATCGAAGAGTCCACTTTAGGAATGCCGTTAAAAGATCAAAAGACCAGCGTTTATTATGAATATTTTATAAACCATGGGACACATCTGATCAGGTTATGTCATTGTAACGTTCCATCCTTATACATCACATAAGGCTGCAACTCTTGAACTTACCAGTCTATTGTCCGTTGAAAAACATATTACAATTATTTGATATGAGGTTGAATGCTCAAATAAATGAAACTTTGAAAATTAAGGCAAATATCGAGCACAATTTTAATAAAATCTTGCCCAAGTACTTTCGCTTACTACAGCATCTTCAGGTGCATTTCATCAAATTTGGGCTATCCAGCAAGCGTAGAATGTGATAAACATGAATTTTAACATAAACTTGTACAAAACACTACACTAAAACAAGGACAAACAGTTTAAAATTAATTAAAATGGTTCTACGCTCTACATTCTTTGTCAGTAACAGGAGAGAGAATGATTCTCTTAAATGCAACTCTTCAAGTAGCACCCTTCTGTTATGATTATTTTACACTAATAATTTTTACTTTACTATTTATACGTGGATTGATGAGTGGTTTATATAACTCTCTGAGTTGTTTCAGACATGTATGTGGTAATACCCTGATTGAAATCTTTCTCTATTTTTAGTATTTGGTAATTTTCATATCTCCTTTTCTTTCCTCCGCATATTTTGTCTGACTTTCTTTATTTTTGTTTAATTTTTTAAGTCTATTTCTTCTACATAGTACATTATTCAACAAACCAAATCTTTTTTTGATAATTTTTAATTCGTAAACAGGTTTTTAGTTGTTTCCAGGTTAACCTCTTAATTTTATTCCTTTCTCTTTTTATTGTTTTCTCTCTCTGTTCTATGAATTTTTATTCAATTCCTCCTGTAATCGCTTTTATATATATATCTGAAATCTTTAGATTTTTTAAGTTTAATTTTTCTGCCTGTGACTGTTTATTCTTCTAATGTCTGCTTATGAGGAATCGAAATGTACAATATTAAGCAATAAATGCTAAGACATTTGTAAGTTTTAGAAGGCCAAGGCTCAATTTTTATGATGTACTGTCGTTAGAAGAAAAGAAAAAAATATTGATTTTAAATCTGCAATATTAATACTCTAATATGGCTACCAGTATTACTGCAATATCTAGCACAATATCTTGTGATATTTTAACGTCGATTTTTTAATTCAAAATATGCCTACTGATGTTTAACACCAAACAATCTGTGTTTAGAATATTTTATTATTTTATTATAAAAATAGTTGGGGTGTTATTTCGATACTAATATATTTTTGACCAAAAAAAATCTTATAGCAGCAAGACGAAAAATAACTTTTATATTTCAAAATTATTTGTACTTACCTGATCTATGTTTAATTTCTGCTCTTTCGTCAAGTGCAAATTCTGTAACAATATCCGTTATTATTTTTTGTTCTTAAAAATAATTTTAGTAAAATAAAGGTGCAAATTTGTAATGCCATCATGTCCATCTCGCTAGTTCCGCAAGATAAGTTAAATTCAATTACCTATCTTTTTATTTCTAATTTTTATTATATTTATCTGTGTAAAGATAAAATAAAAATAATATTTAGTTTATATGAAGTTTACTTGTTTCCTATCTTTTGCTAAATATTAATAAACTTTACAAATAAAAGGCAGATATCGATCACAGTTTGTTATTAAATCTTGTCCAAGTACTTTCTCTCTCACAGCATCTTCAGGGGCATTTCATCAAAAACAAAAATCATTGAACGTTATAAACATTTAAATACAACTAACAAAAAAAAAATAAAACACTGGACAAAGGCCAAACAGTTTAAAAATTGTTCTTGCATTGTGGGCATGAGACTGTCTGTCTAATGTACAGCATCGCAAAAAAATTAATTTATATACTTGTAATTTATACATCTTATTACATTACATATAATTTATAATTTATATAGTCTGTTTGAATTATCAAATTTGAATATTGTCTAAACAGGAGAGATTGCAAATATTTACTTGGAAAATAAAATAATAAAAATACCAATCCCAAAATTTTGTGTATAAATGAAATACATTGTATTTAATGTGTCAAATTGCCAAAAATGGGAAAACAGTTTTCCGAAAATACTAACATGTCCCTGCTCCTGGTATTAATATTTTTGTACGGCATTGGGTCGCAGGTCATTATTTTGCATTACCTACCTAAGTTATAAACAAACGGCATAGTTTCTAATGTTGTTATTAAATATTTTAGTATTTTTGTATATGTTATTCAGGCTGGGTTAACTGACCCATTAAAAATTTTCCATGGGCTTGTATTCTATAACTTTCCCCTCAACGCTTTAAAGGATTTTGTGCGGTTTTTTAACATCATGTCAGATCGGTACCAGTCCGAGGAACCGCAGTTTTTTTAATAAAATAAGCGAATTTTGTTGCTCAACTTACTGCTAAAGTAATCTTACAATGTATTTACATAATATACACTTTATGCAATGCAAATTAAATAAATAAATATATATATAATATATATATATATGTATATATATATATATATATATATATAAATATATATATATATATATATATATATCTATATTATATATATATATATATATATATATATTATATATATATATATACAATATATATATATATATATATATATATTATATATATATATATATATATATATATATATATATAGTGGATAGCCTCCTTATATAGGAAATTTACATTGAATAGGTCCTCCAATGTGGTGGGTCCTCCGTATACGGAGGACTTATCGCAATCATTATAAAAGAAGTCGAAACATTATTCTAAACCATTGAGCAAAATTTCAGATGGGTAAGTTATTCCGTGTTTTTGTATGTTTGAATATTTCAGTTCAATATGATCGCCACATTACTTGTTGTGTCGCCAGTGTCGGCGTATATTTCGTTACGTATATTCCAATTATAGTTTACCGACCTTAGTTCTTCTATTTTTATATTGCGGTTCTTTAGTCCTCCTTTGGAATAATGATTCGAAAACTACTTAATAGTTTTCCAATCTTTCTTTAAACTTTAAAGTATATAAAATCCACAAGGAAAAATTCTGTAGCTGGCTGTATACCACGTATAACAAAAAGAGGTTAATCTTTGTAAATGGGTATATTTATTTAAAAAAACCCTTAAAAGGGCCACATCAATAAAACAAACGTTTTCGGACCACATAGTCCATCATCAGGTTATTAAAATCAAAAATGCTAGGTCACAATGCCTGAGCCACCAAAATATTAGGGTAAAAACTCTTTAAATTACATTTAGTTATGAAATATTGTACATTGTGTTATAAAATAACTGTGATGTTCAGTATTAAATTAAATTTGACTGTAGGTAACACATGGTTCAATTGGGTTCCAGAGCGGTGAGAGGAAACCTCTGCACTCGGAGAACAACGTGGAACTAGTAGAACATCACAGTTATTTTATAACACAATGTACAATATTTCATAACTAAATGTAATTTAAAGGGTTTTTACCCTAATATTTTGGTGGCTCAGGCATTGTGACCTAGCATTTTCGATTTTAATAACCTGATGATGGACTGTGTGGTCCGAAAACGTTTGTTTGATTGATGTGGCCCTTTTAAGGGTTTTTTAAATAAATATACCCATTTACAAAGATTAACCTCTTTTTTTTATATATATATATTTTTTAAGTATATATCTATTTCAACAAAAAATCTTAATCAAAGTAGAGAGGTTTTTGGTCACAATAAAACTAATGGTAAAAACGAAAAATAAATTCAAATTTATTCTATTTGTTATCATTGTAATCGAATCTGATTATTTAAGGGCTATATATACTATTGATAATCATTTGTAAATTTCTAACATGGGCTAACGAAAAAAAAAAAACATGTATCTATGTTCGTTATAAATCTTTAATGTTAATAGCTTTAAAAACAAATAATAAAAATATGAATAAAACTGAAATATACACAATGAAATACAACAAACTGAAAATTTAAGGGAAACTCAAGACATTCAATACTTTTTATATTCATTTTGAATGAATACCTTGATTTTGAGCTAGTTTTTATTTTTTAATAGATCAGATCGTCACATTCTGATTTTTTTGGGGAGTCTCTTTTACTTAATGTGGGTTTTAAAATATATTTTGGCTAGTTTCTTTTAAGTTTCTGTCCACGGAACTAAAACCCTTTTTTATTTTTGTCTTCATATCCATTATTTCCTGTTTTTTATTATTACAACTTTCTGGACCTTTCGATTCAATAACATCATTGGTTTCATTTTTTTGTTCCTTAAATACTTCGTTATTATGTCTATTATCATCTTTTATTATGTCTTCTTCCAAATTTATCTCTATTTGTTCTAAACCTTTTCCCTGCTCTACCTTTCTCCATTAACAGAGCAACTTAGAGATCTTTACAGTTTAATAAATGTCATCGGGGAGTCGATATGAGGATCGATGATTTCTAATGTGTGTCCCATAAATGAAGCCAGTTGCTCCATGTCATTTTCCGATATTGTAAACAACTGGGTTAGCGTTGCTAGATATTTTCGCAACCTTGTACATGTAAGAGCACTAGGATTTTTAGCTCCGCATAATTTAGCATACTTTGACTTTAGCATTACTTTATACCATCGAATTGGTTTATCAAATTTTGGATTACCAAAAAGATAAAAACTAGGTATTTTTACAAGTAAATCTCTATGTTTTGTAATCATTTCTAAGTGTTCTTGTACATCTTTACTTCCTAGGATGGCTACACCACGGCTCTTACTTCTATACTTCTTTTAAAACTTTTTATTAAAATTCTTTCGGTTTCTGAAATTGCTTCAGAAAATTCTTCATAATATTGATTATCTTTAGCACTAATGTAACTCAGTATAGTCATTCTTTCTAATTCACCAGGGCGCCTTCTATTTAATAAGATTATACGGCAATATAAAGTTTCTAACGGAAACATGTAAAAATTAATATTATTATTATTTTTCTGTAATTTATCACAACCTTCATTTGTGATTCAGAGGAGATAGTTTTTCAGTAGCATTAACGTCACTATGTTTAATTTTTTTATGTCGTAAATCATTTGAAGCTTGACTGGAAATATCATATTTCCAATTTACTTATATTATTTGTATTTAGTGTCTTTATTTTAGCACTGACACTTTTAACAATAAACTCAGACTTTTTCACATTATGCATAAGTGCTATTATCACAACACTGTTTTAATATAGTGCCAATATTTTTAGCCAATGATCCAGCTTTAAATTTTTGCTTAAGTTTTGAAACTATTTTAGTAGGAAAAACTAAAGAATCGTGATGTTCTGGTTTCAATGAGTCAAAGAGCGTTTTAATTGAATTGAGAAACTATTTTTTCTTAGTTCGATAAGAATTTTAACTACTTTCCCTATTTTTCTTGTCGCTATTGGTATAAAGTATTGTTCTCTATGGATCTTTAAATATCTTGAGCCAAACGCACAAATGAGCGGATCTTTTTCAGCCACGAGGAATACATTGTCTGCTCGCATTCGAAGAAAAACAGCTTCTTTTAAATAATTATGTGACCAATTTAATGTGCCTTAATAAGAAATGTTGTGCTTGTGATTGAGAATTTCTGGTTATTGAATCAGGATTACATATTTTTCTGTGACGCCATAAGTTTTTTGCAGTATTCATGCCGAAGCAGTCACACGTAGGTTTTGTATCTGCAGATCCTTTCCTAACTTGTTTTAAATTTGCTGAACCTAATAAATAGTTTTCCTTTTTGCTCAAAGCAAATAACAATTGCATTCTCGTTTTACTTCTTGGAGGGTAAACCAAAATTATTTGAACTTCTAATTCACTTTAATAATATCGTATTATATGCCTGGGAAAATTGAATACAATTAATTCACAAAAGTAACAAAAAATAGATTTTTTTAAAGGTGAATTAGATTGTTCCTAAAAAGTATGTGCTTTGAAATATATTGCTAAAATATTTAAAGTAAACTTATCTCTATATTTAAATCATCTTTGTTAACTTGTTTTTGGACTAGAGTGGGAAGAACAATTATTTAGTTCTGGAAAACGAAAATTTTTTCCAAAAACTCAATTAAAACAAATATTATATTTTTCCGTTATCCATTTCAATATCAGAGTACTCAACGAATTTTATTCTTTTAAAAGTGTTATTGCACTTACTGAAGAATCATCGAAAGGAACATAATTGGGATCTAACATTTCATCAGAAGCTGTCGATGGAGTTTATAAAAATTATACAGGGTGGTCCTTAAGTAATTGTACAAAAAGAAACCGCAGATTCTATACTTTAAAATATTACGATTTAAGCCAACTTGCTTTAATAAAATGTTGATATTAAGAAAGATACAGGGTGTTAAAGTGGAAATTTAAAATTTTATTTTTCGCTATAACTTTCATGTTTGTAAACATTTATGTATAAAAATTTACAGCTGGGTACTATTTAATATCAGAAATTATAATTTGATGCATACTTTGATATAGCTAATAGAGGGCGCCACATATGCCACATACGTGGCATACATTTGCACTTAACTTTTTTGTTCTTCAAGTTACCGGTATTTTTGATAAAAAATATTAAAGATACATTATTTTAACAAAAAAAAGGTATACTTGTTAATAACTTCAAAACTCAACAGTTTTCGAGATAATTGCATTTTACAAATCAACTGCATAATTCTGATTTAACGCAATTACTCCAGGCAATGAAAGAAAAATAGATAAAAACATCAATACTTCTGAATTTTGTTATAAAATACTTTAATAAAGTCAATAGTTAACGAAATATTAAATAAAATAAATATATCAGCAGGATAATTAATAATAGGATTTGATAAAATAACAGAATAATTGGATTTTACATCAAACATTTTACGTTTTGTATTAAATTAAAGTCATAATCAAAACATTTTATTTACAAACCAAATTAAAAAATAGTTAAACTAAATAACATTACACTTTTTGTCAAAGTAAGTGTTCGATATGTCCACCATTTTCTTTAATTCATTTGTCAATACATTCCATAAAATATCGTCTCATATTAAATAGCATCATTGGTTCTAAAGAAACTGCTGCAGTATTTATTATAGTTGTGTTAAGTATAATAATAAGTAATTTTTTGAAATTTTTATAAATTAAATAATTATATTATTATCTCACCACAAGAATATGATACCACGAACAATCAACGTCAGAAAGTGTATTTAAATAATGTAATGGTGTACCATCTTGTAGAAACCACATATTAAGCCTTAAGTTTGATGACAATTATAAAATCGTATCACAATAAATCAATAAAATCGTTTTATAAAAAATGTAAATAAATCTCACCATTCAAATTGAAAGGTAATTCGGATATCCGTAAAATATCATTCAAAATTCATATTTAAAATGCATGTCCTATGGTTTGGAACCATTGATAATTATTTTTTACGGATATGCGAATTACCTTGCAATTTGAATGTCGAGATTTATTTACATTTTTTATAAAATAATTTTATTAATTTATTGTAAGAATTGTCATCAAATTTAAGACGAAAAATGTATTTTCTACAAGATGGTACACAATTACATTACAGAGAAAGCGGAGTGAGACAGTATTTAAATACAACTTTCCTGAACGTTGGATTGTTCATGGTAGTCATATTCTTGTGGTGAGATATTAATATAATTATTTAATTCATAAACATTTCAAAAAATTACTTATTAATATACTTAAACATTATTAATAAATACTGCAGCAGTTTCCTTAGAACCAATGACGCTATTTAATATGAGACGATATTTTATTGAATGTATTGACAAATAAATTAAAGAAAAATGGTAGACATATTGAACACTTACTTTGACAAAAAGTTTAATGTTATTTACTTTAACTATTTCTTAATTTGGTTTGTAAATAAAATGTTTTGATTATGACTTTAATTTAATACAAAACGTAAAATTTTGATGTAAAATCCAATTATCTGTTATTTATCAAATCCTATTATTTTATCCTGCTGATATATTTATTTTATTTAATAATTCATTAACTATTAACTTTATTAAAGGTATTTTCTACCAAATTTCAGAAGTATTGATGTTTCTCTTTAACCCTTAACTACTGACGTGGATGTTTCAGGACGTAGACTCTGACATGCGGTATGTCATACCGTTGCCTATTCTCCTTTGTTTTTAATATGAATTTATCTTATATCACTGTATTTGTTTTTTATATCAACTACGGAATGATTCTTCACATTGCTGTAGCATAATATACTGCTACAAGTAAAATAAACTTTACTTTTTCAAGAATATTATGAATGCATGCATAATATTTAAAAAAATGGTGGACGTTACTACAAAATCGTTTATAAACTAAATTACAAGAAAAATTGATTACTTGTGACTAACAAATGGTAAAATAATGTTAAAAGAAACAGACTAATGATTTAAATTTAATGAGAAACTAAAATACAAAATTCTGACAATAACCAAAAATTACAATAAAATAACTAGTCATTTTGCGCGCAAGGTCCGCAATTTTTCTTTGTACACTGTAAGCACACTGGTTTTCCACAAGAAAAGCACACATAAAAAGTCTTTCGCTTTAATGCACTTGGGCATAAGTAACACGTCTTCTTTTTCTCAAGCCTTTCTTCAAAATCTGCTTCTTTTTGGCGTTTTTGTCCTAGTATTCGTTCAATACCATATAATAATTCTCTCGGGATTCTGGGATTTTCGAGTCTTCTTTGTAGATGAGGTAAAACTAATTGTTTCGCCAACTCCTTTGTGTAGTTTAGCCTTTCCATATTATCTTCTTGTAGTGATTGGTACACAACATGCGAATTAACAGCAGCTATATCAATGATGCGGTAAAAAATAGTAAGTGGCCATCGGCGAGAACGACGTTTTACAGAATATTTGGCACACTTGGCATCTAAAGTATCGACACCTCCTTTCGTACGATTATAATGAGCTATAATTTCTGGTTTTCCAGTAATCTGATCCGTGCCTATTGAATGGTGCATCGAAGAAATAAGTAAAACAGCCCTCGATTTTTTTGGCACATGGGAAATTAGGGATAAACTTTTCGTAAATCCGTAAGTAGTTGAATTTACTTGCCTACATCGGTGTGGCTGGAATTCCGGAGGGATTTCCCGTTTATTTTTCTTGAGGGTTCCCACATACGTTAACTTCTTTACTTCTAACTGCTTTACTAATTCTATAGAACTAAACCAATTATCAGCTGTGATATTACGGTTAGTTCCATAAATAGGTTTAGCAAGCCGAAGAACAGATTGAGTTGGTTTATTCATCTTCTTTTCTTTCTCAGATAACCCAGTTCCGTCAGTGTCCTTGCCTCCATATATATAGGCATTGTATAAGTAACTTGTTCGTGCATCAGTCAGGCACATTATTTTAATGCCATATTTCACAGGCTTATTAGGCATATACATTTTAAACCTACACCTTCCCCTAAAGCCGACCAACATTTCATCAATACAAACACATGTGCCTACGGAATACAGTTTTTGACAATTTGATATGAATATATTAAATATGTTACTAATGGCTGCTGTTGGATCTATCTTTTTTCTTTCTTCTCTATCCAGAGGGTTATCAAAACGTAAACATTTTAGAAATATTGCAAATCTTTCTTTTGACATAACACATCTGAATATATCTCTACCAGTGCCATCTGTAGCAAATATAGAATTTATATCTTCGTCATTGGATTTGAAAGCTGATGAGTATAAAAGAAATCCCAAAAAGGCTTTTAGTTCTATTTCATTAATTTCATTTAGTTTTGGTCTACTCATTCTTTTATAGTTTTCACGAATTGCACGTAATTTATTATTTGTCCATTTACGTATTTCTTGTATTATATCCTCAGAAATAAGAACATTAAAAAAAATGAACATCACTATTACTAAAATATTCTAAATCACTAGGTACTTCGTCAGCCCATTGAGATAAAACAGCCTCAGAATCATCATCTGAAAGCTTTACAGTTTTGATGCTAAATTTAGAACAACTGGATGAACTTGCTGCCATACTAACAGCAAAAGAATACACTACACTGCTTTTAACTATAGAAACGTAAATACTGACATGCGGTACTTGATACCGCAAGAAAACTTTATGTCAACGTAGCTCAAAGACTACACGTGTACTAAAACTGCAGCAGTTGAGAGCAGGTACAATTAAACCCCACTTGAAGGTACATAGATGGTGTTCTAAGAATCTTTTATAAAACACGTTTTACAACAAAATATATTTTCGGCTCGGTATGGCATACCGCATGTCAGTGGTTAAGGGTTAATTTTCTTTCGTTGCTTGGAGTAATTGCGATAAATCAGAATTATGTAGTTGATTTCTAAAATGCGATTATCTCGAAAACTGTTGAGTTTTAAAGATATTAACAAGTATATCGTTTTTTTTTGTTAAAATAATGTATCTTTAATATTTTTTATTAAAAATACCGGTAACTTGAAGAGCAAACAAGTTACCTGCAAATTTATGCCACATATGTGGCATATGTGGCGCCCTGTATCAGTTACATCAAAGTATACATCAAATTATAATTTCTGATATTTAGTACTACCCAGTTGTAAATTTTCATACATAAATGTTGGCAAACATAAAAGTTGTAGCGAAAAATAAAATTTTAAATTTCATTTTAACTCCCTGTATCTTTCTTAATATCAACATTTTATTAAAGCAACTTGACTTAAATCGTAATATTTTAAAGTGTTTCTACAGTTTCTTTTTGTACAATTACTTAAGGACCACCCTGTATAAGTACATACCTGAAGAGTTTCCACACTTTACGTATTCACCGTCGTTTAGTCTCTGATAAAGAGGAGTAAACCACCGTAATGTAGTTTTTGATGTATATTTTGAATAGCGGAAAGATTTATTTTGGTATATACATTGGAGGAGGTAT
>CAKJVB030000162.1:0-23001 GCA_918026665.1 Diabrotica balteata | reverse complement strand
AAGAACTAAGCCATTCTAAACGAGTTATTGACAAACCATTTGTACATTATAGAAAATAAGCTGTTACCTGAAGGATTAGTCCGGTATTGTGTTGTATAAATCTTCTATTATGACTAAGGCAAAAATCTTTGAAATGTATAAAAATTATTTGTTTACAAGGAAATGACCATTGTTAAAAGATTAAAGTTCCTTGCTTGAAAACGGTAATTAGCATTCCAACAAGTGTGGTAAACAAATGTGGATTTTGTGATGAGACGATCTTTTTGTAAGGAGAAATCGACAGACCGAGGGTTGATAGAGTTTTTGTTGGTTCGAGAAGACAGTGATGTTTGAGTGATCGAAAAGAAAGGTTGCGTCTCGACAGGCGGTGTGTTCGTGAGTTGGAGGCCGGCTATTGTTAAGTGGATAAAGTTACCAGTCTTGTTAGCAGAATTGTGGAAGAAGTAGATTGCAAGTCGATGTAAAGAAATCCTTGAATCTAAAGTGTGCAGTTTCTGGAACACGTGTTAAATAGTTGTGGGCACCAGGTGAGAAAAGAGATCCTTGGGTCACGAAGAAGTTATATGAATGTTTGAAGAAGTGATTTTCGTGTGTTAAGTGTTGGAGAATTGAGTCAGGAGGTTAAATTAAGTCAGTTAAATTGCTGAAGGAGCAGATACTGAAACAAGAAGCCGAGGCGCAAGGTGGAAGAACACATTGCTGTGGAAGGTGGACAATTCTTTGTGTGGTCCTAAAACAATCCAGGGAAGAAAAGGTCAGATATTTTCCTTTTCAAGTTGAAAGGTGTGTAAATCTTAATGCGATTTGTTTACCTCATTGTTGTTACCAGTTTAAAGCATGATTAGACCTTTTTACATTTATCAAATGTTTTAAAGTTTTGTTTCCATAATAAAATAGATTTTTTAAATATAAGGAAGATAAAAGTTTATAAAGGTATCCAAATTTAAATTAGTTTCAAATTGTTTTGTCTCAAGAAGAAAAATAAGAATTAAAATTTTCTTTTTGTATTAATTTCATTACATGCATATTCGCTGATTGAAAAGATAACGGCAAATTTAATAATTGTTTTTTTTTTATAAAATAAAAAAATATCTGTATTTTATGTATTATACTTTTTATTATTATCCTTTGTTTTTCCTATCCCGATAAATACAACTAGAAAACTTTGAACTCACTGAACATAAGAAATATCAGAAGTTTATTTTTTAGGACATTGATAACGAGAAAGTATATTTTTGTGATTGTTTCAAGTAAATAAATTAAAATCAAAAATACAAAATCATAACAACTGTCGCCCAAACGTGTGAAGCTTAGAAAGTATTTCTAGTTGGAATTTAAAAGGATAGGGAAAGAAAGCAGGTTGATTGAGAATTTATTTCCGATGGTCAAAGTTTATAATAACTGCATTTTATGACATAACAATTCAAATTTCTCTAGGTACAAGTTTTGCATGATATATTTTATTATATTTGATTGATTTTTTACAATTGACAAAAGTTTTAAATTTTATTGCATTTATTTAAATTTATTGCATTTGGGATAAGAGAAAAATTTTTTCGTCTTTGCAACATTACTCGAATTTCATATTTGGCGGGGATATTATTGCACAAATTTAAGAGTTTCATATCAGGCGGGGATAAATTTGAACTACATGTCGATCACGAGAAGCAAAAGCAAAGAAAACAAAAAACAAGAAGAACATATAAACAAGAAGACATTTTTGAAACAACCAATCATGGCATCAGAACAACAGGAATTGTCAGGAATAGAGAAAATGTTACAAATAATGATGCAAAAAAATGGATAAAGTGGATAAAACAATGGAACAGAATCAAAGAGAAACTCACAAGAGAATGGAAGAAAATCAACGTGAAACGAAACAAGCAATAGAAAAAAACCGACAGGAAACACAACAAGTGATAAAAGAAGTTAAAAGTTGCTTAGAGAATGTTAAAAAAGAAATGGCAGAACAAGAGGTGGAAATTAAAAAAATGAAAAACAAAATGGAAAAGGAATTAGAAGAGTTAGAAACAAAGTTTGAAAACGCTCTGCAAGAAGATAAGGAAGAAATAGAAATAAGATTGAAACGGAATGAAAATTTAATTAAGGAAATAAGACACCAAAATAGAGTCGGAGAAACAAGAGAAATAGTTATCCAGAATTCCGGCGAAATAAAAATACAGTTTGGCGGGGATGTAAGAAAAACTACACCCCGTACCGTTTCATGAATAATCTAAAGAAGAAGATACAATACATGGGAAATTTTGAGACAGCTAAGGAAGTTATCAGAAATCCATCTCAAAGATGAGGCAAGTCTATGGTTTGACAGCAAAGTGGAGGAATTTGAAAATTGGCAAGAATTTGAAAACAAATTTCTGAGTTTTTTCTGGGAAAGACAGAGCAATTACAGATAAATAAGGAATTGCAAAATGGGAAATACCATGAAGAAGATGGGTATATCAGAAAAAACATACGCATTGCAATGTACAATAACGCAAAACATCTGCAATACAATTATTCATCTGAGCAATTAGTCGAGTTGATTGCAAGAACTTTGAAGACACAATGGAAGACCACATAAATTTACAAAACTACAAAGATATCGATAGTTTATGCCAATTCCTACAAATAAGGGCATCACGGATACAGGAAAGAAGAGCAAGAAGGTCACAAGAGAATTATAGACATCGAGAAACTCAGGAATACAGAGAGAGAGGACAAAATTTTAGGAGGGATTACACTAGACGAGAATTTATTCCCAGGAGGGAAAACGAGAATCGGGAAAATAGAAGAGGAAATGATGATTTCAGAAATCGGCCATGGAATGAAGACAGATATCGAGAAAATCAAAACAGAAATAACACCCGCACATATCCAGAAAACAGAAATTACAATAGACGAAATGAACAGGAATATCGTGGAAACCGAAACGGATATGACAGACAAAAGAAAATAGAAGAGAGGTAAATCATACACAAATAGAAGAAAATGAGGATGAAAGAAATAGAGATGAGAGAAGAAATACGGAAGAACAACAGTCGGTTTTTCACGAAAGCACCCACTAAAAACAAAAAACCAGGCAGGAATTTTTGTCACCCGAAGGAATTCATTAAATTGGCAGGAAATAATGAGGAAAGAAGAGGAGTTAATTTAAAATTTGTAGATGGTTTCATTAACAATAGACCAATAAAGATTTTGATAGACACCGGGTCAGAAATAACCTTAATAAACAGAAAATTAATAGAAGAAATACAGTTGACAAATTTAATATACAAAATACCAAGGGTAAATTTGGTGGGTGCGAATAAACGGATTTTGGCAACGATAAATGAAGGCATACGTAGTAGATGGTACGACTGGATAAAAAAATGTATGCATTACAATGTGTAATAATGCCAAACATGTCGCATGACATGATTGTAGGAGTGGACGAACTGGCAGAAAAACATGTAGTAATAGATTTCAAAAATAACACGATGAAACTGACTGAAGAAAAAGGAAGGAGAACAGGAAAACGAACATGGGAAACAGAAAATTGATATTTCGGAGAAAGAACAAACAGTGGAAAATGAATCTGGCAACGAAGCAAGGACAAAGAAGAAAAAGGATAAAAGGAAAGGTCAATACCGGGGATTCCTCAAAAGAAGAGATGAGCCCCGAAGAAGAAGAAGAAGAAAGAATATCAACAAAGGAAGATGAAAACGACATAATTGAAACAGTGGTTTTTAGGGAAGAGATTAATGAAAAAGAGGATGAAGAATGGACGATAAATATGTGTCAAGAATCTGAGGAAAGAGAAATTAAATTGATGTGTGGAGAAGAAAGAGAAAATGAGTTGCGTTTGATATTAAAAAAATACGAAACGTTGATAAATGAGGAAAACAGAGTGGCCAGAAAGTACGAACATTCATTTGAGGTAAAAAACTTGGGAAATTTTTCGATCGAAAACGTACCCGATTCCATATAAGTATCGACAACAGGTGAAAGAAGAAATTAATAAAATGTTGGAAGATCAAATAATTGAACGATGTGATTCACCGTATATTAATCCAATTGTAATAGTAAAGAAAAGCAGTGGAGAATTGAGACTATGTTTAGATGCCAGAAATATCAACCAGCACACGGTATCACAATATGAATCACCTCTAAACATCGAGGCCATATTTGGAAGAATTACAGGGTCACACATATTTTCTAAAATTGATTTAAAGCATAGTTTTTGGTTGATACCTTTAGCTGAAAAATGTAGAAACTACACCGCTTTCTCAATTGATGGTATTGTCTACAGATTCAAGGTAGTGCCTTTTGGTTTACAAAGCGCTTGTGCAGCACTGGTACGGGCTTTACATTCGATTTTAAATCGATACGAAGATTTCATAGTCCATTACATCGACGATTTGTTGATTTTTTCACGAGATGTACAGAGCCATATGAAACATATAAAAATAATTCTGGAAGAATTGGATAGAGCGGGATTAAAATTAAACATCGAAAAATGTCAATTTTTCCAAAAGGAAGTAATTTATCTAGGGTTTCAATTGGACACTAAAACAGTCAGCCTAGCCGAAGATCGAGTCAAGCTCATTGATGAATATCCAAGACCAACCAATTTGAAAACATTGAGAGGTTTTCTTGGCACGATCAATTATTTTAAAAAACTAATTCCCGATTTAAGCCAGAAGGAAATTCCTCTAATAAAATTACTAAAAAAAGGGATAAAATGGAATTGGAAAGAAGAACAGGAGAAGGCTTTTCAAATATTAAAACAAGAATTTGCGAAAGGAACGAAAATATACCACCCCAATTATAATCTACCATTTATACTCCGAACTGATGCGTCAATACAAAAATTTGCAGGAGTTTTGTCACAGATACAAAACGATCAAGAAGTGCCAATATGTTTTATATCTCGAGTGACAAAGACTCACGAAAGAAAATATAGCGTGACAGAATTGGAATTTGCCAGTGTACTATTTTGTGTAAACAAATTAAGATATTACTTATTGGGAGCCAAATTCACAATCGAGACGGATCATGCCGCGTTGATTCACATCATGAAGAACCGATTGGTGAATAATCGGATACATAGAGGCATTCTATTATACAGGAGTACGATTTTGAATTCCGGTATATCAAGGGAAAAGACAATATACATAGCCGACGCACTAACACGGGATGAAGACACGGGAAAAAAGGAAGCAATTACGTTACATGTGGGACTAAATATCTTGACAGAAGAAGAAGGTGTATTCTCATTAAATGAAATAAGAAGAGATCAAGGAGAATTAGAGGAAAAAGAAAAAAGAAGAGCGGAGATGGAAAACGACATATATTTCAAGAGAATAGACGGAAGGGAACTATATTTGGTGACACAAACATTGGCAGAGAAGATTATAAAGAAATTGCATGAAGACAATGGACATATCGGCAGCAGAAAAGTTTGGCTGGTGTTTCGAGAAAATTATATTTGCCGACAGGATTACCGCATTACAAAGGAGATTACACAAAAGTGCCCGATCTGTCAAAAGTATAAAATTAGGAATTTCAAGAATGAAAACGTTACGAAAAATATTATATCCCGGAACAAATTAGATATTGTAGCAATAGATAATATTAAGCGATCTAATTATGACAACGAAGAGGAATAAACATGTTTTAGTCATGATAGATGTATTTTCAAAATATGTAAAATTATACAGTTGCCGGACCACGAAAGGCGAAGAAATAATGAGAAACATCGACAATTTTATAGCCACCGTAGGAACACCAAGAAGGATTCTTCTAGACAATGCAACATACTTCAGGAATGATCGTTTCAAGGGACAACTTCGAGAACGGGGAATAGAGACAAATTTTGTTAGCATCAGACATCCTCAGAGTAATCCTTCGGAACGATGTATACAGGAAGTGACGAAATTTCTTCGAATTACAACAGATGGTCAACATCGACGATGGATCGGAAAGTGTCCGAAGTAGAAATGTATTTAAATACCATCCCAAGCACCGTAACGAAAGAAACCCCAGAATATATAATGAAAGGATAATGCCGATAAGGCCATGGGAAGATATAAAACAAAAGGAATACACACAGATAATGGAAGATGTGCAAAGGAGATTGCGGAGAGCAAACGAAAAATATAATCCAGAGACAAGATCAAAATAGGAAAAGAAGACCAGTTACTTTCCAAAAAGGTGAGAAGGTTATGGTGAGAGCATTGCGAGTGTCCAACATCCCTGGCAATGTATGCGCAAAGTTAATGCCTGTTTTTGAGGTCCTTACGTAATAAACAATGATAATGGTATAAATAGTTATGTTTTGAAGCATTTGGATTCAGACAAGATTAGGGGAATATATAATATCAACGATGTTTATAAATATTATGAATAAGAGACAAAGAATGTTTGCATAAGAGAAAAATCCCTACATAATTCAGTAATTTTTATCATATGCAAAGGCGGGATTTATTATACTTCTTCTTCCACAAACGCGGAAGGAACAAAAATAATTAAGGAATCCATCGGAAGTAAGTTTTTAAGAAATCTGAAGACAAAATATGTATTAATTTTAAGATAGAAAGTTTGTATATTTGTAAATAGATAGATTAGTACCGAAATTTTATGACTTATAAAGAACTAAGCCATTCTAAACGAGTTATTGACAAACCATTTGTACATTATAGAAAATAAGCTGTTACCTGAAGGATTAGTCCGGTATTGTGTTGTATAAATCTTCTATTATGACTAAGGCAAAAATCTTTGAAATGTATAAAAATTATTTGTTTACAAGGAAATGACCATTGTTAAAAGATTAAAGTTCCTTGCTTGAAAACGGTAATTAGCATTCCAACAAGTGTGGTAAACAAATGTGGATTTTGTGATGAGACGATCTTTTTGTAAGGAGAAATCGACAGACCGAGGGTTGATAGAGTTTTTGTTGGTTCGAGAAGACAGTGATGTTTGAGTGATCGAAAAGAAAGGTTGCGTCCTCGACAGGCGGTGTGTTCGTGAGTTGGAGGCCGCATTGTTAAGTGGATAAAGTTACCAGTCTTGTTAGCAGAATTGTGGAAGAAGTAGATTGCAAGTCGATGTAAAGAAATCCTTGAATCTAAAGTGTGCAGTTTCTGGAACACGTGTTAAATAGTTGTGGCACCAGGTGAGAAAAGAGATCCTTGGGTCACGAAGAAGTTATATGAATGTTTGAAGAAGTGATTTTCGTGTGTTAAGTGTTGGAGAATTGAGTCAGGAGGTTAAATTAAGTCAGTTAAATTGGCTGAAGGAGCAGATACTGAAACAAGAAGCCGAGGCGCAAGGTGGAAGAACACATTGCTGTGGAAGGTGGACAAATTCTTTGTGTGGTCCTAAAACAATCCAGGGAAGAAAGGTCAGATATTTTCCTTTTCAAGTTGAAAGGTGTGTAAATCTTAAATGCGATTTGTTTACCTCATTGTTGTTACCAGTTTAAAGCATGATTAGACCTTTTTACATTTATCAAATGTTTTAAAGTTTTGTTTCCATAATAAAATAGATTTTTTAAATATAAGGAAGATAAAAGTTTATAAAGGTATCCAAATTTAAATTAGTTTTCAAATTGTTTTGTCTCAAGAAGAAAATAAGAATTAAAATTTTCTTTTTGTATTAATTTCATTACATGCATATTCGCTGATTGAAAAGATAACGGCAAATTTAATAATTGTTTTTTTTTTATAAAATAAAAAATATCTGTATTTTATGTATTATACTTTTTATTATTATCCTTTGTTTTTCCTATCCCGATAAATACAACTAGAAAACTTTGAACTCACTGAACATAAGAAATATCAGAAGTTTATTTTTAGGACAATGATAACGAGAAAGTAATATTTTTGTGATTGTTTTCCAAGTAAATCAAATTAAAATCAAAAATACAAAATCATAACAATATATATAACTATATAAATATATATATATAAACAATATAATATATATATAATAATATATAAATAGTCATGGCTATACCACCCCAGCGTGGGTTAAACCGCAAAATGCTTCTAGATCCAATTTTCTTAAGTGGATCAGTCTTTTTTTTTTCTTATCTTCATGACAATATCTCTCCATTTTTTCCTGTCTCTAGTTCTTCCTTTCCATTCACTGACTCCTGCCCTTTGGAGGTCCTTCTTCAACTTCATTGCAGCCACTTTGATCTCGGGTCTTCCCCTTCTCTTTCTTCCCTCCTGGATTCCATTCTATCATTGCGTATGTCACTGCCTCATCGCCTGCTCGCCAAATGTGACCTAACCATCTAACTCTGCATTGCTTATATTTTAGTTACGATGTCTTCCTTAATTTCTGCATTTGTTTCTGCTTCTATATTCATTTTGCTCTGTTCTGATTGGTCCTAGTATGGTTCTCATAATCTTTCTCCTCTGCAATACTTAAGTCTTCTTCATCTTTTCTAACCATCGTCATTGTTTCCCCCCTGCATATAATAATATTAGTCTAATTATGGTGTTATAAATGCTCATCTTGCTTTTTTTAGTCAGTGTTTTGCTTTTAAGTAATCTTTTGTTTGCAAAATAAGCTTTATTCGCTGCTAATATTTTTTCTTTTATTTCGGATTTCCTTCTCTCCTCGGATTTACTTATTGTAACTCCTAGGTATTTGAAGTATTCTACATCTTCAAACTCGGAACTTCCTATTTTGATTTTTTTCCTTCATTGGTTTTTTTCCCTAATCTTAATATTTTTTGTCTTTTCTTGATTTAATCTTAGCCCCATTACCTCCCCTTTCTCTCTTATTTTCTTCAAGCATTTCTTTCATTATTTTTCTGTTCTTTGCAATAATAGCAATATCATCTGCATATGCAATTATTTGACCACCTCGTGTTCTGAGATTTTCCTTTATTTATATTCGCAGTACATATTCTAATGCTAGATTAAATAGCGTTTGTTGATAAGGCATCTCCTTGTTTCATCCCTATTATTTATACTGAATTCCTCTGTCTCTCCTCTTTGTGTCTTTATGCTTATTTTGTAGTTCTCATTGTCATTTCTATTAATTTTCTGAGTTTATGTGGAATTTTTAATTTTTTAAGTGCTGTCATTAATACGTTCCTTTTAATTGAATCAAATGCCTGTTTGAAGTCTATGAATAACATTTCCAATTCTAATTATACTCGTTTGCTTTTTCCATTATTTGTTTTTATTGTGTGTATTGCATCTATTGTAGATCTTCCTTCTGTAAATCCACATTGGTACTGTCCTACTGTCCTTCTTTGTGATCTTTGATAACCTCTTTTTATTATTGATGTCAATATTTTATATGTTGTATTTAGTAATGTTATTCCTCTATAATTTTTCACAGATTTGTTGGTCTCCCTTTTTTATGTACTGTTATGATCTGTCCTACCTCCCATCAACCTGCATTTTCTCTTCTTTCCATATATTTTTCAATAGTGCCAGTATTTTTCCTCTTAGTTCCCTTCCCCCGTATTTTATTAGTTCCATATTAATTCCATCTTTACCTGGGGCTTTTCCATTTTTGCTTCTCTGTATTACTTCATCCAACTCCTCTAATGTGGTTCTTTTGAAATTTCGATGTCTACTTCATTTGCTTCTTCTTCGTGTACTGTTTCCTCCTCGTCATGCATTTCTTCTTCTGTTGTTTCCTCCGTCAAGAGCTCTCGTAGTAATCTCTCCATACTTGCTTGTATTCTTGGTCCTGTATATCACTATTCCCTCTCTATTTTTTATTCCGTTTGTTTTGCCCTTGTATTTTTTGTTTTGTTCTTTAATCTTTTTGTAAAAACTTTTCGTATTTCTGGTTTGTTCTTCCTGCTCTATTTCCTGCATTTTTTTGTCTACCCATCTTCTTTTATTTTGCCTTATCACTTTCTTAGCATACTTCTTAATTTTTCATATTCTTCTCTGTCTCCCCTTTATCTGTTCTTAGCCATTTATTTCTGGCTTGCACTTTTTTTCCCGTATTTCTCTACATTCTTGGTTATACCATTCGTTTCTTGTTTTAGCCTGACTTTTACCTATCTGCATATTTGCACCTTCTTCTATTGATTTTTGATCGTCTCCCCTGTGCTTATATCTTCTACTTTATATTTCTCTTTTATTTGAACTGTTACTGCCTCTTCATATTTTTTTCTTACTTCTTCATTACTCAATTTATTGACATTCCACTTTTTTATGTGGTTTTTTTTGTTTTGTTTCAATTTTAACTTTTTGTCTTATAATGGCTGTGACCATGTAGTGGTCCTGAATCTGCACACGCACCTCTGAACGTTCTGTTACGATTTTAAATGTTATGGCATATAGAACTGTAAATATTTTATGACTAATTCCTTTTATTGATTCTCGTAATTTCTAGGTCAAAAATCTACCTGAATCGAATGTTCTGGGGCGACAAGCCGATAAAAAAACATGTTTTGAGACCAGTCGCCGCTGTGTCTACATCGAGAACAGCATGGTATGTTCTACACCTTTCTGTTTACCGGCTTGGAATTATATAAATAAGGGAATACTTTCATTGAGGAAACCAGTCATAAGAAGATCGGTAAAAACGCGGTACTTGTAAACGAAACGAAAATAAATTATTTGTAATATAAAATTAGAATTAATAAAGACTTTAATAAATTCGTAATTAGTTATCGTGAGTTTTAATAAATTAGAATATAGACAATAAATTAGAATAAAGACAAATAAATTAGAACTATATAAATATACAACATTTGGTGTCAGAGTGTAGGTATTTAAATAAACAAGCGGACTTTAAATAAAAAGAAGTGAAAGTGGTGAACAATGGCTACGATTATACGAGCTCACAGTTACGAATCTAAGAAGGCATCTTGAGATAGAGAATTAGCTTCTACCGGAAAAAAGGCTGAGTTAGTCCAACGACTAAAGAATGCTTTGGAGGAAGAGGGTTTAGATCCGGAAACTTATATATTTGAAGATGCTGTCATCGCGTCAATTTCAAAATTAGAGAATAAAGTTTCTGGTGACATCGCATCGTTAGAGAACAGAGTTCATGGCGATATTTCGAAAGTTTCCTCTGATGTAGCCAAAGTCTGTGGTGATGTAGCCAAGGTTTCCTGTGATATCGCTTCTTTAGAAAGCAAAGTTACTAACGAGATTTCTTCTTGGAAAGCAAGGTTTCTGCTAACATCTCTAAGTCACCTCTGAGATGTCTGCCCTCGACGATAAAATGTCTTCGTTAAAGAACCAAGTTGCTGCCGATATGTTGGCCTTCGAAGAGAAGATAAAAGAGATGGAAAGGAAGATGGAGGAAACAACGACCGCAGAGAGAGAAAAACAATCCAATTATAGCAGAGACAAAAGAAGACGAGACGAAATATAAGTTGGAAACACGGCCGAAATTCGAAGGAAGCGGAGGTTATGTTCATGTCAAAGTTCCAACTTTCGACGGAAAATCGTCATGGAACAACTACATGAAACAGTTCGAATCAGCTGCAAGAGCGAATGGATGGTCAGAAAAAGAAAAGGCTGTAAACCTGACTATAGCTCTTCGAGGAGATGCCTTAGATGTGCTCCAGACCATAGCCGTAGAGGAGACGGATGATTTCGAACAACTAAAGAAGAGGTTAAATATGCGATATGGCCACGAACACTTGGAACATGTATATCAGTCGCAGCTCAAAAATCGAAGACAGAAGAAAGATGAGGCTCTTCAAGATACGAAGTAGATATCGCCAGATTAGTGCGATATGCTTATCCAACAGCTCCCGAAGACATGATGGAAAAGTTGGCCGTTCAAACATTTATTGATGGTCTTCGTGATCATGAATGCAAAGAACACTACGATTAGCTCGTCACAAGACGCTGGTTGATGTCTTATCCGCCGCCCTCGAATACGAGTCAGCGACGCAGGCCTCTGGCGTTACAGTAAAGTTAGGACTGTAAAAGAGGAAGAAGATGAAGATAAACTTGACCAGCTCGTTAATATGATAAAAAGCATGACACACAAGAAAAACGAAGACCATAAGACCCGAAGACAAAACCAAACGCGTCGGCCTTAGGGAGCAGCTTCGACCCAGAACTTTACCAAAGACCCTCTGATACTAATAGCTTCTTTGAAATGTCGTGAAGATAGTGTATATGTAGATGGAGAAATAAATGGTAAAAAGCATACGTTGTTGGTGGATACTGTGGAGCGACCAGAACCATTATACGCCCGACAGTTATAAACAGCCGAAAGAAACTGTTACCAACGAGGTTGCGACTTCGGACCGCCACAGGTGAAAATGCCAACATTCATGGAGAAATCCAGGTACAATTAGGAATTGGAGCAGAAAAGTTCGTCCATACTGTTATAGTTGCTGACATCGAAGAGGATGTTATATTAGGAATGGACGTAATGAATACGCATGGATTCCAATTGGATTTTAAGAATAAGGTAATCAAAGTTGTAACGAGGAGGTATTTCTCCCATCCACATGATGACAACACTATGCAAGCAGCCGTTAAAGAAGATACAGTCGTGCCTGCGAGAAGTGAAACAATCATAGTAGCGCGGCTACAGGGAATTGTGGACGAAGGGTCACCTGTTATGATGGAGCCTTGGAACCATGACGACGAAGTTGGCCGTGGAATCATAATTGGAAAGGAATTGGTGACCTCGGCTAAAGAAATTCCTGTTAGACTTATCAATGTCAATGACTACCCAGTGACCAACAAGAAAGAGACAAAAGTAGGAACTTGTGTACCTTGACATCCATAATCCGTCAGACGACAACGTCTGATAATTCCAACGACAAATTTGATCAAATGGTTGCAGTTGCTGGACAGTCTCTGAATCAGATTGAGAAAAGGAAATTAAGGGAATTTCTTCGGCAGTATCGTGATATTTTCGTACCGAAAGGAGGAAAGACGGGAAGAACTACCGTTGTTAAGCATAAAATTGATACTGGTAATGCTAAGCCAATTCGTCAAACAGCTCGACGATTACCACAGGCGAAAAGAGAGGAAGCTGAAACGATTGTTCAGGAAATGAAGAAAGACGGGTGATAGAACCTTCTACGAGCCCATGGGTCTCTCCGGTGTCCTGGTTAAGAAGAAAGACGGAACAACGAGGTTCTGTGTGGATTACCGTTTGCTGAACAACGTTACCAAGAAAGATAGTTATCCTCTGCCTCGGATTGATGACACATTAGACACATTGGCTGGAAGTAAATTATTTTCTACTTTGGACTTGAAGTCTGGATACTGGCAGGTAGAAATGGACCCGGTAGATAAAGAAAAGACAGCCTTCACCACAGGATCTGGATTATGGCAATTCAACGTTATGCCATTTGGACTTTGTAACGCTCCTGCGACATTTGAGAGACTTATGGAAAATGTGTTGAGAGGGTTATCTTGGAAAACGTGCCTAGTTTATCTAGACGACATAATCGTCTTGGGGAGACATTTGAGGACCATCTGAAGAATTTAGAAAACGTTTTAATCGACTTAAAGCTGCCCAATTGATGTTAAACCCCAAGAAGTGCCAGCTATTTCAAGGTAAAGTCAATTATCTGGTCATATAGTCAGTAAAGAAGGAGTGGCCGTGGATAAGGAAAAATCGATTCCATTAAGGAATGGCCAAAACCAACTGACAAACATCAAGTGAGAAGTTTCTTGACTATGTACTATTACCGGAGGTTTTATTAAGAAGTTTGCAGATATCGCTAAACCATTAACGCGACTTACAGAGAGAAGCAAGAGAATACCGCTGGATGTAGACTGCCAAAATGCCTTTGAGACCTTAAAAAAGCATATAATCACAGCACCGATTTTAGGGTATCCACTGCCAGAAGGAGAGTTCATCTTAGATACAGATGCAAGTAATGTGGGAATTGGAGGAGTGCTGTCCCAATTCAGGGAGGACAGAAAGAGTCCTTGGATATTTCAGTAAAGTTCTCTCAAAACCTGAGCGGAATTATTGCGTCACGAGAAGAGAACTTCTGGCAGTAGTGAAATCAGTAGAGCACTTCTATCAATACCTCTATGGAAGGAAGTTTTTAATCCGAACCGACCATGCCGCCCTTAAGTGGTTGATGCAGTTTAAGAATCCAAGGGTCAGATAGCCAGGTGGATCGAACGACTCCAAGAATATGATTTTAAGATTGAGCACCGGGCCGGAGTTAGCCACCGAAACGCTGATTCTCTTTCCAGAAGGCCATGCCCAGCAGAGTGTTCTCACTGCAACAAAACGGAATCCAAGGAAGCAGCAGTGCTAAGAACGACGGTGGTCCACGACGACTGGACGCCTACCAAGATCAGGGAAGAACAAGAGAGAGATCCAGTTATACAGAAAATCCGAAAATGGAAAGAGGAAAACCGTCGACCACCTTGGCAAGAAATATCGAACCTAGGCTCAGTAGTTAAGACGTATTGGGCCCAGTGGGACTCATTTATCATGGAAGATGGCTTGCTCAAACGAGTCCTGGAAAATGATGACGGTTCAGAGAAGAGAAGACAGTTGGTGATTCCAAAGAGCAGAATACCGAAGTACTTCGTCAGTTACACGACAGTCCATCAGGAGGGCATTTTGGTGTGAAGAAGACCCTTCAGCGAATTCGGGAACGGTTTTATTGGATGAATAGTTCCGACGATGTAAAAAGACTGGTGTAAGAAATGTACTATTTGTGCTACGAGTAACGGCCTTATCGAAAAAGGAGAGCTCCTATGAGACAATATAACGTTGGAAGCCCGTTTGAAAGAATAGCTTTGGACATTGCTGGCCGTTTCCAGAAAGTGATAATGGAGGCAAGTACATTTGGTAGTAATGGATTACTTCACTAAGTGGGTCGAGATTTACGCACTTCCAGACCAGAAGCGCGCCACCGTTGCAGATAAGTTGATCCAAGAATATATCACCGATTTGGAGTGCCTTTGGAGATCCACAGTGACCAAGGCAGGAACTTCGAAAGCGATTTATTCAAGGAATATGTGATAGACTAGGTATGAAGAAAACAAGGACTACGGCTTATCATCCGCAATCGGATGGTATGGTAGAACGAATGAATAGAACAGTTGGCAAGTATTTGACAAAGATGGTGTCCGATCATCAGCGAGACTGGGACCAATATCTCCCGTTCTTCACAATGGCCTACAGATCTGCTGTTAATGAATCAACAGGCCAGACACCAGCCAAAGTCCTATTCGGACGCGAGATGCGACTACCTTGTGATCTAGAGTTTGGGTGTCGACCTGGAGAAGATGTAGCAGGTGAAGATTATGTGATCGAATTACGAAGAAGAATGGACGATGTACACGAGTTGGTCCGTTCCCATCTCCAGATCGCTAGTGACCGAATGAAGAAACGGTACGATACGCAAGCGAAAAGGGGTGTTTTAAGAAGAACGATAAAGTCTGGCTTTATAACCCCAAAAAGCGAAAAGTTGTTCTCCCAAATTGCAGCAGTTTTGGGAAGGTCCATACCTCATTATGGAGAAGATCAATGATGTTATTTACCGAATAAGCAAGATTCCGAGAGGAAAGCCGATGATAGTACACCATAACCGCTGGCGTCTTTCGAGGGTGACCACGACGTAGATGAAGAAGTGGAAGTAAACCAAGTCCAAGATGTGTCCTGACCTCACGTTTGAGGAATTCATGGGTGCCTATGGAGGTATCCGGTAAAGCAAGACATGGTGTTACCACTGAAGAAAGGCAAGATCTACTCGCGCTTCCCGATGACTACTCACTGGCCCTTACCATCCCGGCCAGTATCAAAGATGCACCAGGGTTGGCATCCGTCTTTCGAAGGAAGTTGGTCGAGTTGCAGAACTTCAATGCCAAGTGCCAGCTCCTGGTAAACCTTAAAACTTCAAGATGCATCACGTTACCTTTCTACCTGGTAACAAAAGACACTGCCCGTGATCAACCTACCTACCGAGATGTATGGGAAGCCTTACTTCAGTTGAGAGAGCACGTACTAGAGTCCGACGTGCAAAAGTTAGCCATGCCAAAGTTGGAGTGCCGCCAATTAGATTGGAGGGTTATACGAAACATGGTGGAGGAAATCTTTAAAGACACCGAAGTCCAGGTGTTAGTCTGTTGCAATCCGCATAGTTACTGGTGCGGAGAGAAAACCGTCCCTTGTCATTTCTATACAACTGGAAGTTGTAAAAGAGGGTCCAGTTGCCGATATCAGCATGTCGTTCCAGTTCCAGTCCCGACAAGGTTCCAGGAGGAACCATCTTTTAAGAGGGGGGCAATGTTACGATTTTAAATGTTATGGCATATAGAACTGTAAACTATTTATGACTAATTCTTTTAATTGATTCTCGTAATTTCTAGGTCAAAAATCACCTGAATCGAATGTTCTGGGGGCGACAAGCCGATAAAAAAACATGTTTTGAGACAGTCGCCGCTGTGTCTACATCGAGAACAGCATGGTATGTTCTACACCTTTCTGTTTACCGGCTTGGAATTATATAAATAAGGGGAATACTTTCATTGAGAGCCAGTCATAAGAAGATCGGTAAACGCGGTACTTGTAACGAAACGAAAATAAATAATTTGTAATATAAATTAGAATTAATAAAGACTTTAATAAATTCGTAATTAGTTATCGTGAGTTTTAATAATTAGAATATAGACAATAAATTAGAATAAAGACAAATAAATTAGAACTATATAAAAATATACAACAGTTCTTACATCTTTAATGACGATTGTTTTCGTTTATTAATCATTATGTGATCAATTTGACTATATGTTTTCTGATCCGTGACCTCCATGTTACCTTATGTATTTAGGGTGTTCAAATTTTGTCGAGCTCATTAACAAATTTGTTCTTTTGCTAGGTTACATAGTCTAGCCCATTGTCATTCGTGTTTTCGTGTATTGTATTCTTTCCTGCAATTTGCTGTAAAAGTCCTCTTTTCCAATTTGGGCGTTGAGGTCTCCCAGTACAAATATGACATCTTCTTTGGGTAATTTTTTCTATCTCCTCTTCGACCTTATCATAAAAGATTTCTTTTTCGTCTGCATTGCTTGTTTCTGTGGGGGCGTATAAATTCAAGACTGAAATTTTGTTACAGAAATTTGTTACATTTTTTAAATTGGTTTTCATCACAAACCACCGATGCTTTTTATGTTTTTGTATTATAGTTTTGGAAAAAATTACAATGTTTTAACTATATGCTTGAATAAATATAGCATTGATTGTTGGTCGTTGTCACATAAATAATTCTTTAAAATAATCTAGAGTAACAATTAAAACCTGACCACAATTTTGATATCCTATCTGATTCTTTATATTGTTTTAAAAACCAATAATTCTATAAACCTGCCACGTGCTTCTAAGTACTCTCCATATTATTCCAAAGTTAGCATAGCTTCTAATATTTGTATTGATTCTACTTTACAGTCATATTTTTAAAGATAAACATAAACCCTTTCAATTAAATTATGAAAGAAAGTAAATATAACGGAATTCGGTATTTATAATCTTTTTCTATATCGGATTGAATTTACTTTAGTGGTTTCCAGTAAATGCTTTTATATCATTCCTTGTCTGTCTAGACGCCTGCGGTATTGTCATGGCGCCAGGGGTAAAATGAAAGCGGATAATGGTTATGAATATTGGCAGACACGAAGCCGAATATTACAACAGTAAATGCCATGATATTGGAAAGATACTTGAGTATTAAAGATTAATATAATTTTGTAAAATATGTCATTATTACAAAAGTTGTAAATGAACAACTACTAAAAAAATACAAAAATAATAATGAAAATAGAAGATACTGTGACAGATAAAAAAATAACAAAGGATGCAATATATTTTTAAATCAACGGATATAAAGAATTTCAAGTACTGAAAAGATGAATCAAGAGAAAAACAATAAATCAAGAAAATATTTTAACACATTAACCCTTGAGTGAATAAAACTCAAGCAAGTAATAGTAGCGGACATCCCTAAGCTGGTTACCTTAGGAACCCCAACTAATTCTTATGTAAAAGGATCTTCTCTCCCTCGTACCTCATCCTTCTCATTTTTAACCACTTCACAGGTGCTCCATCACTATATTTTTTTCTATTACAAGCACATCTTCCATGTTCTTTGTCGACACAATGTCACTACTCCTTTTTAAGTTAGGTACTTCTAAAAGAACTGTCACATTTTGAAGTTTTTATTACATCAATCCAGTCGTCTGGCCCAAAGATGTGAGAAGATTTTCTGGCAGCCTTTTCATAACTAAAATATCGTCTTTTACAAAAAAATGCCAATATAGAACTTTTCTATGTTTTTATATTATTTAAGCATTGAACAAGATTTAGTAACGGGCAGCCACTTTCAAAATTTATGTTTTGTCCTGTACATGAATCTGAATAGAGAGTTTATTATACATGGTTATGATTTTGGCGTGTTTTCTCAGATGCATGGTCAACATTGAAGATATTCTCTACCACCATCTGGTTATGCCTCACACATACATAAAGCCGTTGTTTTTGTTAAATGAATGAATTCCTAAGGTATAGACATACATATTTCTTTTGTAATATGCAATGGATGTAGACAATTTCGAGTATGACAGTGGTTTTTGGAAGTCCAAAGTAACGATCACGATAAATACACTGAGCACAATCTGATTAGTCAACTGGACTTGATCACTCTGTCCCGAAATAATAGAAACATTGTTCAGAGATATAGTAAACTAACGCCATCTGTTTAATTATTGCGGAACTAAATATTATTTATTATTGTATAAACTTTGAACGATGATTTGTTATAGCACCGAAAAGATTTCTATTTGCAGAACATAGATACACCGCTAACTTAATTTCGTAAAAAGTGGACTTAATCCACTATGGTTCTGAACGCCTAAAATTATGATTTTTGTTGCTTTCAGTGCTCACCACACACAAATCTTTTACACTGATCACAAATCGTTTTTACTTTTTTATCGTACAGAATTGTTTTTACATGTGAATGAAGATTCCTGCATGTAGCACGCTTGTTCATATTATTTCTAGCAAGTTCATCTCTCAATTGTAATAAAAACATTCGTCGACGAGAACAAATTTGTTTTTTTCCAGATAGGATTTTTTTCATTCTATATAACAAATTAATTCTAAGTATAAAACATCATCATATTTGTGACGAGTATGTAGGCTATCTAGAAGTTTTTCGACAGGATCTTTGGTCCTGTTATAATCTAATATCATAAGAGGCTTATTCTGTCCATCTTTTCCCACACTATCGTCATTGTGCTGACGTGATAAAATGTGAGCCATTTTATTTTTCTTTGGAGCATATTACACCATAAAAAGATTTTTATAAATGCAAATTTTGACGATTATGGAGGCTAGATTTAATGTTTAATAATAATAAACGGTATATCTGGTTTGTTTTGCGAATGGTACCTAGTAAAATTAGTCGCTTTGTCAGTCAATTGGCTGGGAAGAGTAGTGAAAAATTTATCAGTGGATAATGACTCGCCCACTGTTAGTTATGGCTTTTCTCTGATTGGCCTCCAGGATTTTTGCCAGTGTATACTAGAAGGTTACACAAATAAGAAGTCTTGGTGTCAGCAGCTGCCCAAATTTTAATGTTACACCATCCTTGTTTCAAACTGATGAATGTCGAAAAGGATATTTTCCTCGCAAAGCTTAAAGGCAAGTAAAGAAGCGGAATCTCTGAATGACACAATCTGGAAGAACAAACACCCAAGACAAGATTAAAAACAAGAATCTATAAAGCAGAAATCAGACCTATATTAACATATACGCGGAGACAAGACCTGACGCATCTAAAACAGACGACTACTAGAAACAACAGAGATGAAAATACTCGAAAATAGCACGAGATAAGTCCTCAAATGGATGAAGAGTGATGGCAGACCAAGAAAAATATGTTTGCGATAATTTAAACAATTTAGGAGGCTACTATTGAAAAAGAAACACATAAAAGAAGGAAGAAGAAGAAGACATTGTAATAAACATTCGTATGGCTCGAAGGCCTTTTGACAGTTGCTGACAAACAGATCCCAAAATTTCTCTAAAAATATACCTAGCAAGTTTATCTTGTCTTTCCTTTTTTTTCTCGGATACACTTTGTCATCAAATCTAAAAAATAACGAAATTTGTTCAAATCTGTCCCCTGGACATGGCCGCAGTGAATGTGATCGACGTCTATATAATAGATGTGTCAGTAGAACTACATCTCTCTTGTAGATCTTTTAACTCTAAGGGTACCCGTTTTGATAAGAATACCGATAAAACAGTCCAATTCTTCTCTTGTAAGCGAGAGAGAGTCCATAGTAAGGCTTTTTCTATTCCAGTCGTCAAAATATCTATTTGAGTGTTTATTTGTGTAACAACATATTATATATTTTATTTCTATTGTTATAAATGAATTAAATATTTCTATAAATGTATTGGCACTACATATTACCATACTGAGTGATACCTGGAGCAACATCAACTATGTTTTTTCAATAACCTTATTCTTGAAGGAAAGGGACGACAAAACCATTGCATTTCGGATTTTACGGTTAATTTAGTGACTGCCTCATCTATACCACATTTATCAACTCCTTCTGGTTCCCTGGTCTGAGTTCTCTTCACTTTGAATTTCTACATTGTCTTCTGTTTCTGAACACACGTCTCTAGATCCTCATCAGCTTCGTTTTCTGCAACTTCATCATAATCCATTTCCGAGTCATCTGATTCATCATTCCCAATTTTGAATAATGCTTTCTAACTTCTCTTGGTTAACGTCTTAGGTTAATGGCCTAAATGGGGTAGCTGGCAGAACCCAGCGGACTTTTTTTCGTTGAAACAAACAACCAACATGCGACAGGTCTCAGCATAAACTAAAGATAAAGTGAAGAGGCTTTGTTACTTTGCTCCAATCTAGACGCGCTGTTACCGACTTGTGCAATTGAAATATATATTAAAGAAAATTTATTACTGGGGTTCCTGAAGTACCCCTCTTAGGCATTCAAGAGTTAAATGACAAATTATATCAGTTCAAAAACAAGAAGATACGGGTTAAAGACAATGATGGTATGAAAGAAAAAAGTATACTTTTAAAAGACTTTTTACGAGAGATTCCTATTAGCTTAAGGAAATGGCCAAAGATTATACTCGAATTTGCTGAAATGGTAATATATGGGTCTGTTAAAATTAGGGCTATTATTTACCAAAATATTTTTCAGCATTCATATCTTCGTCGTAATCACCGAATGAACTAATGGAAATATTAAAAACCTTTCAAAATTCCGTCTGCACTATCGATATGTGTAATAATAATTTTCAATATCAGAATATTTCCAAATACACGAATGTTCTTGCTTTGATTAATGTATTGTTTCAAATATATCAACAAATAACAAACACCAATAAAGTGTGCAAGGTTAAATAACCAAATTACAACAATAAACAAACTCGACACCTTCGCCCTGATCGAAGAGAATCGTTTTGCTTAGACAGACACAAATAAAATGTATTTTCAAGTAGATTGTGTAGAAAACATTGGTAATCACTGTTGCCATTTACTTAATAAAATTAGTTTACTTTCCCATACCGTCTTTGCATCTTGTCATTTATTCCCATAAGACATTTAGTTGCATAATCCACAAGGAAAATAACTCCTGCAGCTGGCTGTATACCACGTATCACAAAAAAGAGGTTAGATCTTGTAAATGGGTATATTTTTTCTATTTACAAAGATCTAACCTCTTCTTTTTTTATTTAGTTGCATGTTTAACTGGAATGAATCCAGAAAGGCAAACTCACGAAAATATGGGAAAATGAAAATGGCAACCTGTGGGAGTAAATAATTTAATTATAAACGAATAGGGTTTATATTATTGTATCCGATCACCTCGTAGAATTCAGTATCAACACCGCTACTGAAATATTTCTATTAATAGCTATAATAATATGTAAGGTTGACTGCAATTTAGTTTTTGTAGATCGCTTTAACTACTGTATTTAATGCTTGGGAAATATGTGATATTGCTACTAACTTTGTTTTGTTGCTTTATGTATTTTACAAATTTTTAATTAAAATCACGTATTTTATTGATCGTATTAATCAACTGGTTGTCAATTACCAGAAAAATGAAGACCAGTTATACCAACTAACGGTGTACAAGATTTTTTTAATAAAAATCTAGAACCAGATTCATAGAGTGCATTAGTAATTTTTATATCAAAAACATACAACTTATCTGATTCCAGTGGCGCGTTAGTGAGTACTACTTTTGTAAAATTAAACTTTTGTTTATGTATCTGTAGATCAGTGTAATTACCGCAATTTCTATATAACACCAGATGGTAACACATTACGAACACATATGTTCCCACACCAAATTTCATGAACTTATTATTATTCTATTATTTTTATACACTTATCTTGAGCCTACCATAATTAAGCATGAGGCGATTTGACAACAATGTTCTTTGATAAGTTATATTTAAGGTGTTATATAAGGTTATTTATAGGTGGAAACCATAATCCTGGTTGAGCTAATGCAAAATATTGTATGAAATACCTAAAATCAAAACTAAAGGAACAATATTTTGATATTTTTATTGGGAATAAAGCTACAATTTTACTTTAAAATAAGTTTATTTGACGTTTCGATTTTCCTGGGAGGACTTTATTGAAAGATAGTTCATGGATTAAAAATACTAGTCAGAAAACTCATGCATATTTGTATTTAAAAAGATATCCACATGCAATAATGCTTAGGAAACAAAGACTAGGAAAAAACTTTGTGATAGCATCCCGACATGATATTTGGTCTTACATTTATGAGGTTTTTTTATTATGACACAAAGGATCGCATCCACTGAATTCTCGCTGAGCAGCTTCTTTATTTCATCATGGTCAAGCAGGTTCTGAAAAAAAGCCTTTCTGCTGGACAAACGTAACTGGAATTGATAGATATCTCTGGCCAAACGAACCATGGAGGGAAATTTATTCTGGATGTCTTTCCACCAAGATAAGATGTCCACGTTTTCTGTCTTCTCGTTCTTCCTGCTAGATATCGA
>CAKJVB030000161.1:9677-30372 GCA_918026665.1 Diabrotica balteata | reverse complement strand
GTGGGCGATGGTGATGGTATGAAAGCTGTCGGCTGTTGGTTATCTGGATTTTGTGTATAGGATCCACGATATTGATCTTGCCAGCCAGTGTTTTGAAAGTCATATGTTTGGTAACCTACTCTATTTCGGCCTTTAATTTTCTGTATCAGAGCTAAGACTCCTGCTTGAAACTCCAAAGTTTCATCCATCGTGAACGAATCCACGGCAGGTAGCATTCCTTTGAAAAATAATAAATTAGGATTTTCTTTTGCCTGTGTCATCCTAGAGTCCAGATATTTAGCCATCTTGTCATCGATCTCTTTGTCTTTCGTACTCCTACGAGTTATTGTACAAAACTTTTTATTACTACTCGAACAATTTTCTACATTTTCTTCGGTGCTCGGTACGGTGCTTGACGTTTGAATTGACTCTTCGGTGGGTCTCGGCTCATAAACCTTTTTTAAAAACATCAATTGCTCTTCGTGCACATAATTTCGGGACCTTTTAGCGGCAGATCCAGATCTTTTTTCATCTTTCTTTTTTTCATAGATTTTTGCCATGTGTCTCGAATGTTGCTCCATTTATCCGAGACAAATTTTCCTGCAAACAAATTAATACATAATAATAAGTTATTCTTATTGAGATTATTTTTTTTAGATATTTTGCATCTGGGTGTTCGTTTAGGGAACTCCACTACTCGTATAGGGTAGGAGTTTCCACTATTAGTAAAATAATAAAAGAAATGAGCGCCATTATTTGGAACAGATTACACACAGATTTCATGAAGTTGCCTGATTCGGAGAGAGAATGGGAAGCCATTGCAAATGGATTTGAAACAAAAGCTAACTTTCCTCATTGCCTTGGAGCCGTCGACGGAAAACACATTAGAATTATAAAACCAAGCAATAGTGGTTCTATGTTCTTTAATTACAAAGAGTATTTCTCTTTTGTATTACTTGCTGTGGTCGATTCAGAATACCGATTCAACTATATAAGTGTGGGTTCATATGGGAAGGAATGTGATTCTACGATACTAAAGAATAGTACGTTTTGGCAAAAGTTAAATGATGGTTCATTAAATATACCAAAGCCTAGACCTGTACATGAAAATACATATGATGAATTATCGTTTGTACTTATTGGCGACGAAGGCTTTGGTTTGACATCAAATTTTTTAAGACCTTATGGAGGTACACATTTAGATCATAAGAAAAAAATTTTTAACTATCGATTGAGCCGCGCTAAGCAGAGTATGGGTCGGTTGGGCCAGACAGCCAGACAGACATGGCGCCAATGTCGGTAAGCATTGGATCTGCATTACCGGCCGACTTAGCCAAGACCGGAACAGATTAGCCAAGACCCGAACCATATGTCAAATTATTTGTCACGTCTTAACTCTTCTTCTTTTCCATCTGTCAAATCTTCTTCTGTCAGCGTCAACTGTCAATTCATTTTAATGCAATTCTTCTTTTTTATAGTGTCTAAAAGCCTTAATATAAAGAGACGTATTTAGCGAATAGATTATAACGATATAGAAAAATCGAAGATAGCAGTATAGCGAAAGGGCATATCACCGTTGTTACTGGATCGATTGGAGCGTGTGACGCATTAAATGAAAGGGGATAGCGAATATATTAAGATAGAAAAACAGACACTGCCAAAAGAGCACTACACAGTATCTTCGTTATTAATATAACGTATAGTTACATATAAGAGAGAGAGATAGGGCACCAAGGATGAAAAATACATGTACAAGGTAAATTTGATTTTATTGACACAGTTCTATTTGGCGCATATCAAACCTGTAATGTTTCAATGCTGAAAGTTAACCGTAAAGAGTTGCACACTATATTTTATCTACGTCAAACATGAATTAAAAACTTATATTGAACATAGGTCTCCGGTAAGAATATCTGTTGGTCGTAGACGGTTCTTTGATAGCCATCAGGCAACAATTTCCCCTGATCATGTTTATAAAACATACGGAATGCACTGTATATACTAACCCAAGTCGACAACATACTTTGCAGATATGGATTACGATCAACTTATAGGTTTATGTACAACTCCCTTCGTAAAGGTACACATTCGTGCATCCGTGCGGGATAAAGTCGACCGTCCGTTTTATACTCCAAGAGGACCACCACATATTCAGCTCTAAAGTGTAGCAGGTATATTTTGAGATAGAAGATTCAAATTATATAGGGTAATTGGCAACGCTAAAAGCTTATGATAAAGTATAAAAAGTGCTATAAAGATCTAATAGTGGACATATCGTTGTAAAGAGAAAAAGCGAGGAGAATAATTAGAAAAAATAAAAAAAGTAACACAACATCATATAGTGTCTAAAAGTTTAATTTGACGAGGTAGGTGACATATTACTGTGAAGAAAAAGAGAATGACGGTAATATTTTTGGATCAAAGAAAATATTGAAGGTGTTGATTTCCAAACCACCCAGGAGGTACAACACGTGGCTCGTTGGTGTTTTTTTTTTAACGTGGACACCGTCCCAAAAGGCCTACAACCACTAAATTTTGTCAGAGGAATCATTTAAATCTGATGTTGATTCAAGATAAACTACCACACATTAGACGAGCAAAACTGTAATGTTATAAAAATACAAAAAAATATATTTTTTTGATACATTTTAAAAATATAGGAAAGTGGTTCAATAGGCATCTTTTATTAACATTTTATACTACATTTTATCAAAGAACAAGAGCACATAATACGAGGGTTAAATGAAAGGCTCATTAACCACTCTATGACCCGTATCGAATATCTTTTAGTGACCTTAACTGAACATCTTTTTAAACTATATAAAACTATATGGTTCAGCAGGTATCTTTTTATTGATGCGTCAGGTATCTTTTATTAACATTATTTATATTACATTTTATCAAAATACAATGAGACCTGTGACGGATATCTTTTAATGACCTTAACTGAACATCTTTTAAGGTATATAAAACTGTATGATTCAGTAGGTATCTTTTATTGATTCGTCGGGCATCTTTTTTATTAACATTATTTATATTATATTTATTAAAGTGTAACTGTAGTTAATACTAAGGTTAAATGAGCCGTTCATTATCTAATACATGATCCGTATTGGATGTCTTTTAGTGGCCTTGACTGAACATCTTTTGACGATCTGACAAAGTATCTTTTTAGGTAGATAGGACAAACGACAACTCACTACAGCTTTATAGCAACCCACCTTTTCGGTGTGGCAGACAATCTTTGTATCATAAAATAGAGGAAAACAAATTACGCTGCTGAAAACAAAAAAAACAAAAGTAATATATTAATAAAAAATCTTTAAACATAGCGTGTTCTATATTTTATACTTTGAGTTTTTTAAAGCCGAAAGGTATGGATGTAAAATCATCAAAAAATTTTCTCTTTGTTGAATTTGGTTTATATTTTTTTCCAAGAGTTTTCGTAACAACTAGATGCTCTGCTGTTCGTCTGATTTGTTTAGTTAGTATAGAGACAGAATCGGACTTCTGAAGTACCATCTTTTTAATGGTATCGAAATTTACTGCTTTAGAAGCCTCATAATTTATGGAAAAACCTTTAACTTTACAACAAATATGTTCTTTACCATCAGGAAGAGTGTATTTATATGCGTAATTTTTAGGCCCTCCAGAAACGAACTCTGAAATATGTCCACCTTTTAGCTCGTCAGTAAGATCACCGATACATTCCCCAGTAAGCAGGTCAGAAAATGCCGCTCTGGAAACATAAATACATGAATCTGTATCGTAATACAAAGCCCTGTCCTCAGCAATCTCCAGATAAGAATATAGTTTGAGACGAGCCAAAGCTGTGACATATGAAGCAAGTACCACATTTACTGTGGGAGACATAGAAGCTGCTTCCTCCACATATTCCCACGTAACAATCAGTGTTTCCTCATTTACAGGAACAACTGTGTTAACATGAATGGAAGGATTGACCAGCATAGAGAAGAATACTCCAGGTTTGTTGACAATCGCGGTTTTAGGAAGATTTTCTCGCTGCGCAAACTTTCCCCAGAACGAATTCAACATCAGCTTAGCCAAATTCCTAAGACCAGGATTCTCCGTTATTTCGGAAAATTCCAGTCTAACATCTTCCCTCTGGAGAAACTCCGCGATGTATCGATTCTTTTCCTCGTCCGACACACATCCGCGGGGCCACCCTGAAGCCTGCTGTTTGATTTTGATGAATTTGTTCATCATATCGGAGAACAAACCTTTTTCAGTGTTCGACAGCTGAATTGTGTCATAACTCCATATCTCATATATCTCTAGCATCTTATATCCTTTCGATAACGCTTTGACCACCTCTTCCGCAACCCACGTTCCAGTGAGAGCCCTCTCTTCGTCAGAATGCTCACATTCTCCTTGAATAAAGTCCTCACCACATTTACGACATAACACAAACATACACTTACTGTTCATCTTTGCAGGAAGAACAGGGTGATAAAGATTAGTAGGCGGTAATATCTTACACTTAATTAAACCAGACACAGCGGAAATATCAACACCTTGACATTCATCCCCGACATACACTTTAGGGTGATTAGTTGGAAACCTCCCCCTTTTGCAGACCCAGGGATAAAGTGAGCAAACATCGACGTACTTGATCTTTTCACCCTCCTTACACTTGTAATATTCCACGGTATTGCCTGTACGACCACCATACAGCGCATCTCTAGGATTTAGAGGAAGAGTTGTCATGAGGGAGTGACCATCGGTATATGATTTTATTTCGGCCGTCAACATTTTGCGGAAAGCACACTCCCACATTTCAACCAGTTCATATCCCAGAGAACGCAAATGTTGGTTTTTGGCAACAGTTTTATCATAACGATTCTCCATACAATCTGAAGGATCATCATGAAGAGGAGATGTTCTGTTTTCAGGGTAACAAGTAGGGCAACCGTGATAATAACAACCTTGGAATTCAAAAATGATGTTTTCGTAAAGACCATCTACCCTGCAATTTCCAATAAGAGATTCCAAACCCCTGGCTGCGTGATGAATTGAAATACCCCTCTGTTTCTCTTCCCACAACAACCACTGCAACGCTATTTTAGAGTGATTATCTTTAAAACGATAGCCGCCCTTAGGAATGAGACCTATAGTGTTTGGCTGTAGAAAGTTGCGCCTGAATACTTTATTGCAGGTGGAAGCAACAGTTGTAGCTTCCATGAAAGGACAAACATTTGACGTTTCGATCAATTGATTCCTAAAAATAAGACAAGCCTGAGTCAGAATTTCAACATCAGATATACAATATTCAACGAGCTCCTTTTGGAAATCAAAGACATAGCCCTCATTTACTCTTTCAGCGTGCCACGTCATCAACTCACCACGTGCTTTTTCCTTCAAATTATTGGGATCATAGAATTGTAAATCAGGCATAGCTCCAACATAAGATTGGTTTTCCTCTCTGTTAAACAGATGAGGAAAGTACCCTTTCTTTAACTCTATCAAGCCAAAAGATTCAGGTAGACCAGACAGGGGCATAGGAAAATAGTTTAAAGAATCGAGAAACCGAACATTACCAACACTCATAGACACTAGCTTCGTACCACGCATAATGACGTCAGGGGTCAAATCGGTTTTTGTGAGGATGTAATTGAGTATAAATTGATGATCGAAGCCACCACCATTATGGGCCATAACAACGACTCTTTTAAAAAGTTTACGTTGATTAAGCACAAACTCTACAAAACGTTCAATAGAATTTTGTTTTAGAATATGTAAGCGAACACCGCATTTTTTGCAAATTTTGTTATCAGATTCTAAACATTTGTCACATACCTGTTTAAAAACACAGAGATTTGGTTCTTGAAGAAGCGAACCATCAGACAAAACTTTTTCTTGACGAGTTTCCAGATCATAGAAAATAAAAAGAAAATCTTTTGATGGAGGAGCACCGGAATCAGGCTGCATATAACAGAGATGCCCTGATGGACAACTCTTTTTACATGTTTTGCAGAAAACCTCACCACAAACATGTTTTTTGGTGTAGATTTTGTAACACTCCTTGCACCTTTTGATTTTATCACACACCGAACCAATATGAGCATTGAAACATGTCTCACCGTAGAAGCTTCGGCCACATTTCTCACAAGGAATTTTCACAACATGTTTGGAACAAGCAGGTGACCGTCGACAAGCAAAACACGTACCACCACATCTATGTTCGTTTTTATTGTTAAAAGGTTGATGGCACTCCTCACAATAATACACACATACAAATGCAGCGGTCAAAGAAGTGATGACATTGTAATGTCCTTCATGAAATAAAAGATTAAGTCTGGGCCCTTCACCAACACCCTCGAAAATGACATCTCGACCCTTACGTCCATAACTATAGACCACGAGGTTATAATCCTTTAGGAAAGACTGAAATTGTTGTAATTCCTGAATACCTGCTCCGTCGTCGGGTAAAACAACACCAGACCTATCTAGTAACTGTACCGCCCTTTCTCGTTGTTTTTTTTTAATATCTTTACGTATTTTTACGAGCTCAGGGTCTTTATCCACGTAAGCTTTAGCAACCACAAGAGCACGAGGAAGGCAAAGGTTATCATTGTTTTTGATAACAACGATTCCCCGACGTTTAGAACACTCTTCGTTGAACGAGTTGTAGTTCTTTACTCTCGGACTGCCCCTCCCCAAAGGCATCTTTACAGTTGTAATACCGAGACAGAAGGTTTCAGTATTCAACCCTGTAGAGTTTGACTGATATATAGAGGAAATTTTATCCCATATATCATCAACAGCAACTTCCGAGGCAGGCTTGAACCTCATCCAACCCTGACCTCTAGCGAAGTCCTTGGAGCAAAACGTAAACCCTACCTGATCATGAGGTTGAATATTCTCTGTACCTTTATGTACAATATCCACGATAGCGTTCTTAACCCAGCCAACAGGTTCTTCACCTTGAGGTACGTCCCTGATTTTAAATTCCAGAGTTCGTCCCTGTACACCAAATTTACGGATTTTCTTAACAGTATCTTTAGTGACTAAAAATTTTTCCATAATTGCGCTAATAAAAGTTTTAATGTATAAATCGAAAAATATAAACCAAATCAGACGACAGTACTAAAAAATAAATTTCCAAAACTCAAAAATTTAGAACAAACTCAAAAATATTTATAAACTTTAAAAAATCAAAAATTTTTTACAAAATTTGTTTTACTTACCAGAGCACACGTCTGAATGTTAGGAATATCTGAAACAGTATGAAGAAATAGGATATTCAATATACATTTAGTCAAACGCACAAATGAATGGTGGTGGGGATGAATTTTGATCAAAGTGGTGGGGGGGAGACACATCAGTATGAAACAGTACATTCAGTTAACCTTGATCAAGACATGTATCGAGCAAGAATTTATTCGAGCCAACTACACAGGCGCGTGTTTACCGGCTAGTTTAATCTTTCACGAAGTTGCCAGGCAGTATGGGATAACAACAATAGAGGTAGTAGGTGCAAAGATCTATTTAAAGGGATTTGTAATTACGTCACATTTCTGGAATGAATATAAGGAGATAGTATTAGATCCACAGATGCAATTATAAAACATCATTTACCTCATCAAATGGAATTTACGATGAAAAAAAGGTATGTTTATATGTAAAAGCGGTGAAGATATAAAAATGGTTCATGTTTATCATAATTTTAAGATAAGCAAATCGACGACAGCATATTTTAAAGAGGCTCCGCCATGTCTACTAGAAATACGAAAAACATTTATATTACTGTAGCACAGATCCTGTTTTCTTTATTTATAGCTTGGACCTAACAACAAATGATTATTTATATATATATATATATATATATATATATATATATATATATATATATATATATATATATATATATATATATATATAACCGAGATCTCAAACACTTGTAAATACGTGATTAATGCCTATAAAAAAAGGCTAAAGAGTACAAATAATGTCCCATACGGGCGAGAGAGAGAGAGAGAGAGAGAGAGATCAAGAAACATGGGGTTTTTTCACATATTTAAAGATAATACTGGTACGTCTGCTACGTATAAGGTGTCGAATAACTTATACGAACTAAGCAAGATAGTATCAGTAGAGTCAACATAAAAAGAAGCAATACTACCAACTATAAAAAATTTACTAGAACGTACAAGATACTCTGTGCTAATTAGAATGGTGTAGGTACATATAACTAAAACACCATAGTCTAACTTAACCTGGTTACTTATCTTACGGGAGAACGACACATCAGGTAACAACGGAGCTGTACGTAGCGTTTTTACGGCATAGAAAAACTTCAGGACAAATAACAGCAAAGGATACTGCAAAGACACATTTATAAACAACCATAGACGTAAGCACAGGACAGCAGAAAACAAAATAGCTTTATATTACGCTTTTAAACCACAGAAGAACGACACAGCAGATAACACCGAAATGAACAGAGGTAAAAAGAGATCATCACAGGTATATGCGCTAAAGAAAACAGAAGTTACGAGAGTCACCAACAGAAATATGTTGCCAGAACCGTATTGAACATATATTTATAAACCATCACTTTGTGTCTTAGATTTATGTGAAACCACACATCGCACAGTCATCATCGAGTTAGTGTCTAGTCAGAGTCGTCTAAGTCCTGTTAGGATCAAGTCTGACTGTACGCATACGACCTCTGCATTGTCATCGTCCTGTGCGAGACAACTCAGCCTGTACTCAGCATTCAGTCAGTGTCCTGTCAGTGTACTCATCGTCCTGTGAGGACCAAGTAAGCCAGTAGTCAGCGTCTAGTCAGCGTCATGTCAGCGTCAAGTAAGCCTGTAGTCAGCCTATTGTCAGCCTCTAGTAACCGACTGTAAATAGCGCTCTTAACTAGAGAATGAGCATTAAGTCGCATGATTTCGAACAGAGAACAACGTATTACGCAGCTGGCTAATATTATTAGAAAAAAGTACCAAGCTCTAAAAAGAATGCAGAGTGATCAGCAAGAACAGCTCGAAACAATTTTGACACCTATAACTGAACCTCTCACACAAATAAACAATTATATGAAACCTACACATCAATCGGATAAGCATGAAGACACTAGCGACAATTATCAGAAAACTCTCCATCAATCGAAGAAGCATGAAGACACTAGCGACCATCAAAACAATACACAGCAGAAGGATGAAGAGAGATCAGATCACCTTCAAAAATATTGGCATTATTCGCCAGATATCGACAGAAGTTATGGACCACAGTATGTTTGGACAACTGATAAATGGGTAATGGGTGATAAGGAGATAAAATTTACTCCTAAACATATATGGGTTAACAATAATCAGTATAAAGCTACTAATGGATTATATAACTTAATATTTTACAAGAAACCGCGAGACTTTACACCAAACGATTGCATTAACTATAAAAAAATATTAGAAGTCACAGGTATTCATCGAGATTCCCGAGGATATTTGAGACATCAAGCGTCCCCAGAAAAATTTAGAACAATTATCAAACCCATGTATGTTGAGAAAGAAAGAAGAAAAAGAAGACAACCCTCGTCAAGACATTGTTTATCAACTAAAGACATGGGACGGCTAAAGAAAAGTTCAAATGAAAACATTGAAGCGAAAACAACAACACAGTATTTGGAAAGCAGCACAGCCAAAAACGAGTCAAAAACAAATCAGAGACCAGAAACTGGACAGCTACATGAGGACTTGAACAAACTATGGCTCCTCTATAATGAAAACAACGATCCAAATTTCCTAGTAGAGGGACTTAAACTCATGCCAGATGCATTAAGTAGCCACGAAGCAATGAAACTTATCGCTGAATTACGACACTTGGATATCATTGAATAAACCATACATTAAGAAGATCACATATTTCAGAGAGAATAATTATATAAAAGATTGTACACATTTACACTTTAATAAATCAATTAAAAGGCAGCTCATGGTAGATATTTTCTTCTCCCACAGCACCATCCTACCTCTCATAGATACAATGTAGTATACAACGCATATTTAAAAATTAATCAAGGCATTACCTAAGTGTCATAGATAAAAAAAATATAGTATGCAATGCCTATTAAGCGTAAGAAGATAAAATATAGCTCTTGATAATATATTTAGCATTATTTTTCCAAAAAGAAAAAGTATTATAAAAATGTGAGAGAGAAAAGCCGCTATTTTCGAAAAACAACGTAAATCAATTAAAAATATGAGGTGCCCCATACAATTTAGAAAAACACGTATAAATCACAATTAGAAATGGGAAATAAACAGTAAAATATTGCGCTATTCTGTTAATGCATATTAAATGAACATGTTAAAAGAAATAAAATTATATTTACTACAAAAAAAAAATAACTTACCTCAAATTTTATTCACTTACTGCACTAAACACAATATATTAGTTCGTCTAAGGGCGCCAGTAATACTATGTCAATTCATACTAAATTCGATTATTTATACTCTCAGATATCGCAGCGTAAATTCTAGAATAAAATAATATATTTTCTGTTTTTATTAGTACAAACCACACATGATAAAATATTTCATGCAAAATAAAGAATGCGGTTTTTATCAATTTACAAACTTGTATATGCGGTTTTATTTCCTCTGTATAGAAATGAAAAATAAAATTTGTTCTCAAACTTGTTTACGTGTTTTGAACAACGAGGTATATCGTTATCATGAGGCTTCATCCGGCTTGCTAACAAATGCATTATTTTAACATATTATTTAAAATATTTCTGTATTATAATTACAATTCTTCGATTTTTAGCAATTTTTATACGTAAATGGTCAGTATACACTAGGATTAGTTTCAAAGTTCATCTTCAAGTACCCGGTCCATTGCGTACATTGACTATTAACATAGTAATTATGATCTTGCTTTCAGACCTTCTGAATACATCGACCGATGTGGGCCTCGAATCATTTCCGTAGATTTTAGGCCCATGAGTGTCTTCTCGTGCCTAACCCTCGCTTAGTATCTATTTTTATTTTAAATAATCAACTGCTGTATCCATATTTGCCATGTCTTGATATATATAGCCTAGATATATATAGCCTAGATATTCGAATGTTATTTGTTTAATTTTGTTCACTATCTTTTTCCGATTCTGTAGATTACCCCTATGTTGGTGCCATGTTGTTCGGTGAAAAATGTGTTGGTACAGTTGAATCTCGATTTTTTCATGAGCGTCTCTGTCAGCGTTCGTGTCTCCACATTGCTCGATAGATTTTATAAAGATATAATGTGTATTACTACAGGAGAATTGGGAATTTAACGTTGGTTCGTTTTATGTTGTTTTTAGCCATAAATAATGATCGCATCGCACTTGGTTAGTGATTTCCGTAATATGTGTGAAAAGACCTTTCTAATGGTATACTACACGGAGCACTTGGTGCAAAATTGAGGGAATTAGGGTTTGCTAGAGATCAAACTGCGATAAGAGATTTTTCTATGCCAATGGTTTTGTTTTACCGTCAATAACAATAAATAAGCATTTACAGTTCAACCAAGTTATTGCAACGGTCTTTATGGCATTATACCATATATCTTTTGAACGGATAAGCGGAAATCAACGTATGACGCACCAAATTAAAGGATTCTGAATAAAGAATTACATTGTGCTGTCTGATTTAAGGAAATGCTATGTATAAGGTCTTTTTGGCACCCTATCGTTTATTATTAGCTGAATCTTATCGTATGACACCTTAAATTACTGGGTTTCAAATGACAAGATATGTTATGTCGTCTGTTCTAACAAAATTCTATGTTTAAGACCTCTTGGCGCCTTATCATATGTTTTTATTTAAATATATATATATATATATATATATATATATATATATATATATATATATATATATATATAAATTGATGCTTATACTCTTATGAATCAGTTTTTCGTATGTAAACCAAGATGGAGGTGTGTTAAATATGTATGTTACTGCTGCTTTTCATAGCAGCAGCAGAAAGTCTTTTCGGAAAACGATATGCAGCGATATAAGTATATAGATAGTAGTTCTATATCAGATTTTAAGACAACGCTCATACATTTCCAAATAAAATTTATATATGGATGGTACGCTAAATGGCTTAAAAATAATCTAAAATGATATTTTCCCCAGGTGAAACGAGTGAAAGATATAATTCAGTTGTTAGAAAGAGCCATTAACATATAGGAAGATGCTCCAAACTTACATTTTACCAGAGTAACTGTTCCAGTTGCTGAACCAGATATCTGTTGTAGCTAAAAAGCATACTATTTTCACTTCAACTGCTTAGGACAGAACAAGTCGTTTTGATGATCCTGATCGAGTATTACTGCATTCTTATTTTCCTTTCCATTAATGCTACTTGCGTAGAAATATATTTAAACTTAGATGCAATAAATGGGATTACAAAAATCTCGTTATGGCCCTTGTTAATTAACTCGGTCATGCTTTAGGTTTAGAGCATAGCGATCATAAGAAAGCTGTACTGTATCCGTCTTCCACATTGATGTACTTGATTACTTGTTATTACTTGATTACTTGAGTACTTGATTACTTGATGATTTTGTTATTATGTAGAGGATATAAATATTGAGAGTTGTATGTCGGGGGTGTTTGCTGGTTTGGGTTTACTAATAGAATGAAGAAGTGTGAAAAGCAGTATACGAACGAATTGATATGCGCAACAGCGGCCATCGAATTCTACAGCCATGATATCTGTTGAATAAGTTTTAATAGATAAGTATGCTACCTCTTTGCTAAATTTACTATAAGGAGCACACGCGTCTATGTATGTTAAATCATTGGGATGTGCTACATGTATAAGACCCTCTGGTATGCTTCCATGTTTACCTTTTCTCTATCATTTTTTCGTTTCTCTAACATTTAATTCTTCTTGTTCATTACTAAATTGTCACTGCCCACATTTAGCTGAGGGTATGTAGAGCAGAGATAGTTCAGTGGAGGCTTGTTCTGAGCAGTGGTCGTACAGCTGATATATGTCTAGTAAGATACGTTTGTTGGTCTGACTTGGACATTCTAGATGGCAGCACTTATTATAAATTTAATTGGAACTTATTTGGAATTCCTTGCCCTGACGAAGACTTAGTTACCCAGCTGACATATTTACTGGCTAAAGTCAGCTCATTTTATATATAAATTTGTAACATATACGTAAAATAATAATACTACTACTACTAAGGATTTCCACAGTTTTCACTGTCTTCCTTCACTCAACCGTTTTCTCCAATTTTCCCAGCTATTCCAGTCTCCATCTCGCAGGGTTGTTTTCCCCCATAATCTCGTTGATTTCGTCTCTGAATAACCTTCGGGGGTCTTCCTCTTTTTCTTCTTTCGATCGGGGCTCCATGTCTACTGCTCTTATTCTACTTCTATTTCTCTTGTTTATTGTCTAGTTTTTGGACCCATATGTCAGAATACTTCTTGTCAGGGTATTATAATAATATATTCTCTTTTTTGTCTTTATCGTAATGTTCATATCCCACAACACTGAATTTAGTTGTCTTATACAGTTTCTTGTTTGTCTTAGTCTGTTGTTTATATCTTCTTCTGTTGTTCCCTGTTTCGATATTATGGTTCCTACATACTTGAATTTATCTGTTCCATTTTACACCTTACGTTTTACCGATGATCACGTAGTCATCGCACACGATGAAGAAGATCTCAGCTTTATGCTCAGAAAACTAGACGAAGAATATAACAACAACGGAATGGAAGTACACTTAGAGAACACCGAATACCTAACAACAGAAAACAAGGATATGAGAAACCTAGCGATAGACGAGGGAAGACAAACTAATAATAAACTTGTGTTATCCTAATGTAGGTTTTTTTATTAATGCATAAGTGTGTGTGGATCAATGAAGCAAGTTTTATTTTTAACATTTCTTTATTTCTACATTCATTTTATTATATACATTATTTCTATGGGTGACATCTAATATGGGATTAATAACTATTGCAGTTTCATGTATACGATTTTGGAATCGTATGTGGTTCAGCAATTCAAAATTGTATTCCCTTTCCGGTTTGCAGATAAAATATATTTTATTTAAATTTTCGTTAAACGTAACCTTCTTCGTTATTTTCTTCATCTTTGTGGGAGAGTCGATCTTTTCTTAGTTCTTTTAGATAAAATTAGACAGGTCTATAGCGTTTGTGTAGAAACCAATGTTAAAAACGTGTTGTTTGTAGATAGTAAAATCCACAAGCTGCTAACTCTATTACTGGTTTATTTTCCTTCCCGCCTCTAAAAGTTGATTATCTTACATAAAAATTGTTCGTCTCAGATGTACAATCGTCAAGACACATTATGATTGACTAATGAAATACCACAATAGTTTCTCTTTATCTATATATTTTTTAACGTATATTCAGCAATCTATTAGTTACAATTATTCCAATAATAAGCGTCTTTGTGGTTCGAAAAAAAAATGATTTTAGAGAGGTCAGTCTAATGACTAGACCTCTGGTATGGAGCAAACATAACATTCCAATAATATGCTAACTACATATACTTGACATTTACAAACAATACACATACTCTATAAGTTTTCCACAAATCCGGTGAGTTAGAATACCTATTTATAAATCAGATCCGTTTTAGTCTTTGAGTTTGTTGACTGTTATCAAGCAAGCTTATTGCCTGGGCATTTGGATGGTTTACCAGACGTTTTATGTACCAAAACCTGCACAGAACGAGTACTTCACTGATCGTTAGTATTTCTAGATCACAATAATATCTTTGATACGAACCATGGTGGGTGTGTTATAGAACGTAAAACTTTGAATTGAAATCTTCCCATTATGGATAAGTCGGATTTTGCTGCTGTACCTCATAGCTGGATCTCATAGGTCCATACCGGTGTAAGTATTGTATACCAACAGTTTGTTATGAATGGAAAATTTCAATGTCCTACCCTGTATCCAATAATGTTTACGAAATTTTATACAAATAATATGTTGCGATTTGGATTCATTGATCTTTATGAGTCATCTCTTTGTCTACTTTTCAATGTCCCTGATATACCTTTAAAAAGATTATATAGCTGATGTAGAATTCGTTCTGGGGAAAGTTTGCGCAGCGAGAAAATCTTCCTAAAACCGCGATTGTCAACAAACCTGGAGTATTCTTCTCTATGCTGGTCAATCCTTCCATTCATGTTAACACAGTTGTTCCTGTAAATGAGGAAACACTGATTGTTACGTGGGAATATGTGGAGGAAGCAGCTTCTATGTCTCCCACAGTAAATGTGGTACTTGCTTCATATGTCACAGCTTTGGCTCGTCTCAAACTATATTCTTATCTGGAGATTGCTGAGGACAGGGCTTTGTATTACGATACAGATTCATGTATTTATGTTTCCAGAGCGGCATTTTCTGACCTGCTTACTGGGGAATGTATCGGTGATCTTACTGACGAGCTAAAAGGTGGACATATTTCAGAGTTCGTTTCTGGAGGGCCTAAAAATTACGCATATAAATACACTCTTCCTGATGGTAAAGAACATATTTGTTGTAAAGTTAAAGGTTTTTCCATAAATTATGAGGCTTCTAAAGCAGTAAATTTCGATACCATTAAAAAGATGGTACTTCAGAAGTCCGATTCTGTCTCTATACTAACTAAACAAATCAGACGAACAGCAGAGCATCTAGTTGTTACGAAAACTCTTGGAAAAAAATATAAACCAAATTCAACAAAGAGAAAATTTTTTGATGATTTTACATCCATACCTTTCGGCTTTAAAAAACTCAAAGTATAAAATATAGAACACGCTATGTTTAAAGATTTTTTATTAATATATTACTTTTGTTTTTTTGTTTTCAGCAGCGTAATTTGTTTTCCTCTATTTTATGATACAAAGATTGTCTGCCACACCGAAAAGGTGGGTTGCTATAAAGCTGTAGTGAGTTGTCGTTTGTCCTATCTACCTAAAAAGATACTTTGTCAGATCGTCAAAAGATGTTCAGTCAAGGCCACTAAAAGACATCCAATACGGATCATGTATTAGATAATGAACGGCTCATTTAACCTTAGTATTAACTACAGTTACACTTTAATAAATATAATATAAATAATGTTAATAAAAAAGATGCCCGACGAATCAATAAAAGATACCTACTGAATCATACAGTTTTATATACCTTAAAAGATGTTCAGTTAAGGTCATTAAAAGATATCCGTCACAGGTCTCATTGTGTTGTACATAAACCTATAAGTTGATCGTAATCCATATCTGCAAAGTATGTTGTCGACTTGGGTTAGTATATACAGTGCATTCCGTATGTTTTATAAACATGATCAGGGGAAATTGTTGCCTGATGGCTATCAAAGAACCGTCTACGACCAACAGATATTCTTACCGGAGACCTATGTTCAATATAAGTTTTTAATTCATGTTTGACGTAGATAAAATATAGTGTGCAACTCTTTACGGTTAACTTTCAGCATTGAAACATTACAGGTTTGATATGCGCCAAATAGAACTGTGTCAATAAAATCAAATTTACCTTGTACATGTATTTTTCATCCTTGGTGCCCTATCTCTCTCTCTTATATGTAACTATACGTTATATTAATAACGAAGATACTGTGTAGTGCTCTTTTGGCAGTGTCTGTTTTTCTATCTTAATATATTCGCTATCCCCTTTCATTTAATGCGTCACACGCTCCAATCGATCCAGTAACAACGGTGATATGCCCTTTCGCTATACTGCTATCTTCGATTTTTCTATATCGTTATAATCTATTCGCTAAATACGTCTCTTTATATTAAGGCTTTTAGACACTATAAAAAAGAAGAATTGCATTAAAATGAATTGACAGTTGACGCTGACAGAAGAAGATTTGACAGATGGAAAAGAAGAAGAGTTAAGACGTGACAAATAATTTGACATATGGTTCGGGTCTTGGCTAATCTGTTCCGGTCTTGGCTAAGTCGGCCGGTAATGCAGATCCAATGCTTACCGACATTGGCGCCATGTCTGTCTGGCTGTCTGGCCCAACCGACCCATACTCTGCTGCGCTAGAAGATATGTTGAATGCGCCTTTGGTATTCTAGCCAACAAATGGAGAATACTGCATCGGCCGATAGATCTTCAAATAGAAACGGCGATCGACGTCATAAAAGCTTGTACACTTTTACATAACTTTGTTAGAGATAAAGACGGCATTAATTTAGAGCATAACCAAAACCCAATTTCTACAGAAAAAGATGAAATAACACATCCCAATATACAAAGTAGAGGTGGTCCTAATGCGAATGTGATTCGAACAGCATTTGCCGATTACTTCGTGTCTGATATTGGTTCAATACCTTGGCAGGAAGCAGCTGTGTGAATATGTTTTTACCTAGATATTATTTATATACTTACACAGTGTTCTAACGAAAATTTGTACATCCCTAGAACTTGGCAAAATAAAAGTTTTAACAGAAATCCAAATACAGGTAGTTTTTTTTATATCGAGTAAAAAAAATAACCTTTATGTCACTTCAAACAAAAATATTTCTATACATTGATTAACTTATAGCTCACAAATTTCTAAAAAAATAGAATAAGTACCTATATTCATGTCAAGAAGAATGTGCTTTCATCGTATACCTACCTACTTAGTAAATAAAAAATTTAAATAAACTCACCAAATTCTTTTCTTTCTTTTTCTTCAAGTTGTTCAAACTCAGGATTTAATATTGTACATATTTCGCGCCATGCTGCTAATCTTAAGTTTTTATCTTTATATCCTTCTGACGTTTTGTCCCACAAGACAGTTTTATTTTCGATAAGCGATATCAATGCAGACGTATCTAACTCCATTATTGAAGCCGAAATGATGTTTGCATGGTAATTCGCGGGGACCGCGGGTTAAGAAGGGAAGTACATCGGTGCCGTCTGATCGGCAGACCCGTTCACATTACATCCGATCCGAGCGTTTAGACGGCTCTGTGCAGTGGCAAAACGCCCGTCTAAAAACTCGGTTCCGTCCTTTTTCTCGGAACCGTCTTAATGTGAACAGTGTCATATAAATTGTATTGTCACTGGCATATCCGTCTCTTCAGACGGGCCGAGAAAACAGACGGTCCGTCATAGTGAGAACGGGCTCTAACTGCACTGAACGTTGACGCCACAGAATATTCTTCCATTCCTGTGATTCCTTTGCAATATTGGTTAACGCTGAAAGCAAACAAATAATCAGTACATGACAATTATTTTTTTATTCGTAATATGTACAAACCTCCTCCAGTGAAGCCACCTGCTGATGGTACTACCCTTGGGCCGGAAACTTCCAAAGTCGGTAACGACGATCTTGGTCTCTTCGGTGGTTTGAATGTAGATGTAGGTGTTGCTACTGACCTTGTTGCGATTGCAGCCGTATCTACTGTTGTTGCTACTATGGTTGTGTCTTCTGATATCGATGCTACTAATTCTGCTGCTGTGGTTGGTGAAGATTTATCTCTAACCCCATTAGCCGCTTCAGAACTAGAAGTTTGTGCAATTGGAACTGTAGTATCCGTCGAACTGAACGAAGTACTATTGATATTCCGTGATAAGTTCGCAGCCTGTACACTTGTAGCGGTTGAATCTATGTTTTGGATGCATTCAGTTATCATCTCATAATCTTCAGGTGTTATTTCATCACACTCGTAATCCGGATCACTGTCTACGTCATCGACATCTTCATCCGTAAAAGATTCCATAATGTCTAATATATCGTCTTCACTCAGAGTAGATACATCGAATCCTTTTCCTGCCGCCCAGACTCTCTTACATCCTTTTACACCACGTTTCCCTCCATTTTCTACATAAAAAAATAATAACCGCATGTTTAGTAGGTAAAATAAAGAACAAAAATACGCGTAATAGTAAAAAGTAAGGAGAAAAATTTTGCAACTAAGCGACAAGACCGTCTGCAAACGGCCTTCACTAAATGCGCGGTATTTCAATTCCACTTCTTATTTCCTCCACACACAGTAGTAAATCAATAAATATACATAATAACTACTTACCACAAAAATTTTCGTGTTTATTTCTCAACTAAAAAGCACTTTTTAAAATTCTTTGATTTTTCCCGTACACACAAATAATTTTAACGTCTGATTCATACGATTGTCGCGACATAAATGCCAGCCGCTGTAAATCAAATAAGCCTACAACCTTCAAACTGGTACCGTTAGATTCGTATTTTCAGTGCCTACAAACGGTTTTGTCGTTCAGCTCGATCACACCCGTTATTGAAAAAATACTTAGGTTAGAGTAAAGACCGTCTGCAGACGGTCTTGCCGATTAAAGGGTTAAAGAAAGCATTGAGTCAATCTCTTTTCAAAAGCCTGCTTGCCGCGCTAAAGGTATAGGATATTGATATTTTCTAAATGGAGTAGACGTATTTACCTCAATAGTGTGCGAGGTTAGAGAGGTACGGCCTAATTTGAAGGGTCAGGGGAAAAAACCAGGTAAGTCAATTTTTGTCAAAACTGAGAAAAAAACATTTTTAATGTTCAAAACCATACAGAATACGCAAAATACTAATAGCGGTGTAAGTTATACAAAGAATTGGACTTTTATGTGTCAAAAAAGTAAATAAAATAGAAAAAACCCAAAGGCTGTTGTCAGATCACTGGAGTGTCACAAAAACCATGAAAGTGTCCAACCTGAAAATAACACGCATATTAATAAATAAATAAAAATAAAGCAAAAAATAATTATTGATTGACAGAATGTGTTTACGTATAAATATTATTATGTTAACTTACATTTACTTAATGGGGTAGTTGATGAAAGAATTCGACAGTAGCGGGCGCACAAAACTCCATTAGGGTTTGTAAATCTTTAAATTTTGCACTCGAAATTGGCAGGAGGTCTGGAAAGAATATTATTGTATAGAAATTTGTTAGACAACTTGTAATGGTTAATTCAGTCAAATTATTTTTATTATTAGTACATACCATTATATGCTGGAGGGGGAAGTTCAAACAACCCTTCTAATGATAACAGACAATGCCGTGGTAACCTTTAATGCCAGTGAATATTGGTCCATTGTATGTGGTGCGATATTCTATCAAGCGGCTATGACTGGTTGAACAATGTATAAATCTGATAGGCTGTATTTTAAACGGACATTTAGCAATGTACTTTAATCCTTTAAGGATAACATGAAGAAGAACTTATTAGAAGTGTATCAATTGGTAGTATCGACGACTTGATAAAAAATATGGCAATGATTTGGAGTACTTCTGTTCTCCTGATACTACGGATGGTTTGGAGAGTGGAAAAAGGCCAATAAGGATCGATACTGGAGAGAGAGAGGGTGTCGAGTTAGGCCTTTGAGCCTTATGACACCTTCTCGTGTACAAGAAAGATAGGATGTAATGGGTAGGTTCCTGTAAAGGAAATGCGTTTATATAGAAATTTTGTCAAGTTTAAGTCTTAAATAGGGCCCTAGATGGTTCGAGCTGGAGTCTCTCTCTTGGGTGGGGCCGTGACACCTTCCATGGGGCCCAAATAAAGTATAAAATAACAATAGTCGCTTCAGAGGTCACGTGCGCAAATTTTTGGTTAGAACAGGGTCTTTGGAGGTTAACTGGCTGCGAGTCGAGATGAATCTCTTTTTTGCGCTGTAAATATGTATGCAATATAGATGTCTTCACTTACCCTGACCTGTGTATACTTAACCACTACGTTGCACT
>CAKJVB030000160.1:1998-24997 GCA_918026665.1 Diabrotica balteata | reverse complement strand
CTGATAGTCCTACAATATCCCACTTTATCTTGGATATTTCTTTTTCTAATTTGTAGACCTTTTGATCTTTAGTCATAGATTGGATGTTGTATGTGACCCACGTGGGGTATCCTCCCATTTTGTTTCAAATTCGACATGTTGTGTTTTGAGGGATATATTGGCAATAAAACAACACGCTTGCCGGACAGGTTGATGAGTGTTCGCAGTATCACAGCCGGTTAAATCAGTATTCGATTTTCGCCTGCGACTTTGTGATACCGCACCTGCCAGGAATTGTATTCCTCAGCCACGGGCCACTAATGACACAGCTGCTGACCTGTGTAGTGTCCTCCGTTGATCCGCGAGTACTTATTTGGCGAAGCCTTATTCTTACCTGACCTGCATATATACAGGAACGTTCCCTATCAGCCATTGCGAAGAGCCGTGTCAGAAATGAGGACTTTCCCGCCCAGTCAGTCTTGCACAAAGTACTGAAGGACCCCTACTCTACTCAGTTCACCGTCCCTCCTCTACACAAGCTGAAACAGGCATGAACAGTAGATGTTACAGAATGCATTTTCTGTGAAGTAACATCTTATACTTTCTTAAGGCATACTAGTGTCAGAATATATGTATGGAAGTCTCAACACACAAAGGTAGTGAAAGTATCAACTAAGTCAATCATTATCTGCTATTCATTCAAGCTTTTTTATATATAAAAAATTCAGTATAATAAATCTTTTCACTTCAGTTTCATGGTTAGCATAATAAATACCAATTATTTTGTTTGTAGGGATATTTAACAAACATACTGCAGGCTATTCATGAAGATAAAGTAGACGTTAAAGGATATGCAGTCTGGAGTCTGTTGGATAATTTCGAATGGCATTTGGATACAGGTAATTTTCTAAAGAATATTATTTTCTGAAAGGTCTGGTGTATCGTTGGACGAGCAGGAGATCACAGCAGATGGAGGAGGATTTAAGAGCGTGTAAGTCATTCAGTGCAGATAATTGACGTAGCAAAGAAGACGTCAATAGCTTTTGCCATATCCCGAATTTTGATTACCACCTCGCTAAGTCCATCTTATTAACGTTGCGTTATATAAAACGTTGCGAAGAAAATATTTCTTAAGCACTGGTTCCTAATGAATATCCAGGATGCTACATGAAAAACCAACTAAATTCAAGTAAAGAGATCATACTTCTGTAACCACAGCTTAAACCTAAAATTACGTCAAAGAATTGCTATATTTGGTCAGTATTTTAACATAGCACCGAGACCTGGACTCTAAAGGCTTATACGATCAATCGCTTAGGGGTGTTTATGAGATGTTTATGGGATGTGGTTGCTTGGAAGAATGCTCCGAATATAATGCTCAAGAACATTTTGTTATTGAACATCAATATGCAGTGCCGAACAAATATTTCGATAAGGTGAAGACGTGAACAACTCTCCAAAGTAATTGTCAACATTAGGGATACCTAATATAGCACTGAAAGAAGAAGAAGGTTCCTAATGTCTATTTAAAATCCTACTCCTCCAATTTGTCGATAACTCTTACTTACTTGGCCTGCTTTCATCAATATCTAAAAAAATATTGACGAATCAGGGTACAATATCATAGACTCTAAATCTTCGAAGACTAAATGAATGGGCAAATATCTGGCTGTTTGTTTTTCTATAATTTATTTTCGTACGAATATCTTATAAAAACAACATCTATCGGATCGGAACCCACTCTGATCTTCTATTTTAATATATTGATCCTCGACTCTTTTCATTTCCAATAGACCATACAACCTTTCCGAACTAATAACATTTTTATATCTCTATAATTCCTCCTATATGACAATTCGGCTCTGGAGTTAGAAATGAGAGAGGAGAAACCTTGTTAATTTCCTACAAGCCCACAAATACTATGCAATCAACACATTCTATAAGAAAAAACCTCAAAGAAAGTGGACGTGGCTATCTCCAGACGGAAAAACTCAGAACGAAATAAGTAAGTAGCGATCACCGAATGGGTAGAACCAAATTAGAGATAAAACATAATAAAAATAGAAATAAATTTAGAAAAACTTGGAATATAGACGCAGAGAAACTAAAATCTAATACAGAACAATATAAAAACAAGTTAAAACCCGCGAATGTATTAAATCTAGATAAACTTAGCTTAAATGAATCAATGAAGTCATAACAAAAGAACTATTAAATACACGCTCCAGAAGTAGCAACTGCTAACAGAAAACGAAAATCCAAACTCAGTGTAGAATCACAAAATATGCTTAGACAAAGAAAAGATCTTCTGAGACAAAACAAAAGAGACACTGCAGAATTTAAGGAACTTACTCGAGTAATAATAAAACAGATAAAAGAGGACATTAAAAAATATCAATAAGACCGTATAGAACAAGTCAAAGAGAGAAAAACCGAAGGCTCAAATGCACCAAACCGAAACTAGGAAAGAAAACATAATAACTATTAAAAATGAACAAGGACAACTAGAACAAAGTAAATCGGATATAGCAAACTCAATTGAAAAGTTTTGCTCCAATCTGTATTGTTCCAGAAACGATTACCCTAACTTCTCAAAGCAGAACAGGCAGATAATAAATGTCAACTCAGATATGATGCCCAAAATAAGCCACGAAGAAATAAAAAGAGCATTAAAAGAAATAAAAAGGAATAAAAACTCCTGGAAGCGATGGAATCCTAGCAGAAATGCTGAAGGAAGGCGGAGAAAAACCATCACATATCTAAAAATACTATTTAATAAATGTCTATTCGAAGGCAACATACCCGAACAATGAAATACTGCTAAAACAATACTAATACACAAAAATGAACACACACAGACCTGAAAAATTATCGACCAATTTCACTTCTTTCACAACTTTACAAAACATTTACAAAGATTATTACAAACAGATTAACAATTAAATTTGACGGATATCAACCAGTAGAACAAGCCATATTTAGAAAAGGGTACAGCTCCTGTGACTATCTATATACTTTGAAAATCATAATAGAAAAGACTAACGAATACAATCTTCCATTATATCTGGCTTTTATAGATTATGAAAAAGCTTTTGATAGCGTAGAACTGTGGGCAATATTAATACATAATATTTACGAACAAGCTGAAATGACAGTGATGGGTAATGGACTCGAAACAAGACCAGTAAAAATCAACCGAGGCGTAAGACGAGAAGACACAATATCTCCAAAATTATTATTGTAATTATAAGTCAATAGACTGGGAAAATAGGGAAATCCCTATTAACGGAAGATACTTGAACCATCTAGAGTACTAGATACGCAGATGATGGAGTAATATACTAATAGCCGACACATGGAATGCACTAAATACGATGATTGAGCTACATACAGAATCCCTAAAAAATGGACTGAAAATGAATTTCAGCAAAACTAAACTAATGTCAAACAAAGATGACAAACCTATGATAAACATCCATGGGACAGAGATAGAATACGTAAATGAATATAGATACATATCTGGGGCAAAATGTAAAGATTAAAAATTAGGAGAGGCTACATTCGGCAATCCGAATATAGAGAGGGCTTAAAAAAATCACATCACCTATCTCTAATCTGCTGAAATATCTTTACTATATTTATTAAAAATCTGAGACGTAAATTTTAATAGATCTTTTCTGCTCAGACTAATTGTTACACTTTTCTCAGTAGTTAAGCAGTACCGATACCACGACAAATTGGTTATATGATACGCATTCTGCCCCTCGATACACCCTTACATAAAAAAATTATAGGTTAGAATATTGGCGCGTTGTTACATAATAATTAACACAGCCCAACAATGAAAAAACTTTTTTAGTGTGCTGAGTTCGAAAATCTTATTAAAAATGCTGTATCACCTACCATTCTTTCAAAATTTAACATTTAAAATTGCATAATTACATTTTATTTTGTTAAATAAGTAGAGAAATCTGATGTTACTTGGTTATTAGCACTGTTAATGAATTGTACAACACTCTTTATTTTTCTTCCTCTTCTTCCTCTGTTGCGGCCATGTTGTTTCAGTTCTTAATTTCTTATAATCTTGGTAAAATTTTGCTGTATTAGTGATTTATAAGATATTGGCAAAAAGCCTTTAAAACTCAAGAGTTAAAATTAGGAAGCAGAAAAAATGGAATTTTATTCTCAAGCCATGGACTCTTCTGTTTAACTTTATTATTATAAATTATGAAATCCGTTATCGGTTTTAAGGTATCGTAGATTGTTAAAGACATATTTTTAATAATATTTGTTAAGATCAAAATATGTTCTGTAGTATTGTGAGTCCTCTGTTAATATATAGTATGATGCAAATCTATGGAATACCTAAATGAAATATATCAGAAACAAACGAATGAAAAAAAAATTAAAACACGCCAATTTGGCGTAATGAGAGGTCTCCTAATCTCATTTACAACAATGGGTGATCCGAATATTGATTTCTAGAGGGTTAACCAAGATTATGTCCTTGGATAAGTAAAATGGAATTACAATAAATACTCATTCGCTGAATTTAAATTACACTAAGGACCGCCACTCCGAATAAAATAAAGTTGTGTTTTTTGCTGGTTCCTAAAAAAGAAATTCATTGATTGATAACTGTGGGGGTTTAACAAAATAATGTACTATTACGAATTAATAGTACTAAGATTAATACCAGCTATTCCTTCGATAGCTCTGGCAAGATAAATGAACTTTCACTCATAGGTGCAAATAACAAATAATATAAAATTTAAATGGTTGCAAAAAACAATCAAAAAACAAACAAAGGTATTAAACTAGGTGAACTTACCGAACCGCTAATTAGGTACCATAATTCACTACTATAAAACCAACCGATTTCGATGCATCGACGCACTCGCGAGGGTTGTGTCTTGCGTCTATTCTGCTCAACGACTTAAGCGCTTGTCCTACGGGATGCATAGCATACCCGAACGGTACGAATAGGGATCGAAGGTATACAGGGGGAGGACAAAATGTCTTGATTAATTTATACAACCATATTTGAATTTAAACATTCTCCCCCCTTTAAAGGCCATAAGGTCTTTAAAAAACAAAACGAATTCTAAATACTATCATTACTTAAACAATCAAAACGATAATTACTACAAACAATTCCTATACAAATATTAAACAAATATTCAAAACTTAAACTAAAAAATAAAAAAATTAAAATTAAAATGGTGGTTTTGTCGTGGTTCTATTCATAAAAGCCGAACAAAACAAAATCAGTAAAAAAAAATGCTGACCATTTAATCTTCATCTATCGGCACGGGACAGATTCGGACAAGAGGCCGTTTTAAGGTTCCGGTAATCGTACGCACGGTAGCCACTCGAGCTACACCGTCTTTACCCTCATGTAATTCAACAAGACGCGCGAGAGGCCACTTACACGGAGCCAAATTATCCTCCTTTAAAACAACTAAGGTGCCGATTTTAGGTACAAAACTAGGATCTAACCATTTACACTTTTGTTGCAAGGTGTGCAAATATTCCTTTCGCCATCGAGCCCAAAAGTCTCTATGGATGCGCTGTAACAACTGCCATCTGGACAAACGATTGAAGGATACCTCCGAAAAATCAGGCACAGACAAAGATGTCAAGGGTTCAAGAGTCAGGAAATGTCCTGGGGTCAAAGCATTGAGATCTTCAACATCATTGGTTAAAGGGGTGAGAGGGCGTGAATTTAAGACGGATTCAATTAACGTCAAAACGGTATAAAATTCTTCGTAAGTCAAAATTTGTGCCCCGACTATACGACCAATATGTTCCTTTACAGAACGAATTCCGCGTTCATAAATACCGCCAAAATGTGGAGCAGCAGGAGGAGCAAATGAAAACTTAATATTTTCCTTATCGAGAGCGCTCTCCATAAAGCTACTAAGCTGTCGATAAGCACTGTGGAAATTAGTGCCATTATCACAAAATACTTGCGATACTCGACCTCTCCGAGCGACAAAACGTTGTAAAGCGGCCAAAAAAGGCTTCCGCGGTCAAATCACTAGCTAATTCCAGATGTAAAGCCTTTGTAGCGCAACATACAAATAAACACAAATAGGCCTTTTGAGTTCTAACTCCCCTGTAACGAGACATGGTTATCGAAAACGGTCCACCATAATCTAACCCACAAATCGAAAAGGGTTTAATGGCACCGAGACGAAATTTAGGCAAATTACCCATAGGGGGTTGTAAGTTTTTGGGAGATTGTTTCCAACATCTAATACATTTGGACAATACTGAATTAATGGCTTGTTTAGAAGACAGTATCCAAAACCTTTGACTAATCAAAAATTGAGTACTCTTAAATCCAGCATGTAAATACTTCTCATGATAATAACGAACTAGGTTACGAGTATCAATACTACGAATGTAAACGACACAAGCATATCCCTTTTCACTAGCATCGGCAAATCCATGAAGCTCTAAGATGGGACATGAAGAAATATTCAAAAAACGAGGAATTTTGAATTGTGAAATAAGAGATAATTCGCTCTTATATTGTTCCCATACACGAATTATTCCGAAGGAGGGCGATCATCCCATTTAAGACCGGTTGCCCAAAGTTGTTGGATTAAATGTTTAATGAAAAACGTAATAGGTGTTAGGTAACCACAAGGATCATAAATTCGAGCTAGTTCGGACAAAAACGATCTTTTGGTACAAGGGACGTCTTGCAATTTGACTGAAAATTGAAAGACGTCGGACTGTGCAATCCACTTCAAACCAAGGATTTTTAATGAAGGACCATTTGCTTCTGGATCAAAATTAATGGCATGAGGATTAATATGGGATTCAGGAAATTGCGACAACAATTTGGGTTCATTCGAACACCATTTCCGTAACTCAAAGCCTCCTAACTTTAACAAAGTAACTAATTCGTCAATTAAAGTTTGTGCTTCTTCGAGAGTCGAAGCACCAAAAACAAAATCATCAATATACGAAGCATGACGAATAAGCGAGACGGCTTTAGGAAAACGAGAGCCTTCGTCTAATGCTAATTGTTGAAGGGTTCTTAAAGCAAGATACGGCGAAGATACTATTCCAAAAGTAACAGTTAATAAACGATATTCCCGAATTTCCTCAAGGCTAGAAAATCTCCATAACACGCGTTGATAATCCGTGTGTTCAGGAGCGATTAAAATATTGCGATACATCTGACGAATGTCCGCACACAACGCAAAACGATTAAGTCTAAAATTTAACAAAAGCGAGACTATGTTCTGTTGTAGCTTAGGACCGACCAGTAAATATTCGTTCAAAGATTTGCCAAGACTGGGACTTTTCTGAGACGCATTATACACAACTCGAATTTTATTTGAAACACTATCTGGTTTCACAACGCAATGATGTGGAATGTAATACTTTCCCCTTTTCTTTTCGGCATTAGGGACTAACTGCATATGACCTAAATCAAGATACTCCTGCATATGAAAAGAATATTCTTTTTTCAAACTTGGTTGACGAGATAAACGACGTTCTAATGATAGCAGTCTATTTAAAGCAATATCATAGCTATCTTGCAAACAAGGCGGCGATTCACGAAAAGGCAAAGACACGACATATTTACCTGAGACGTCCCGATTATGTGTTTCCCGATAAATGTTTTCGCACAGAGCGTCTTCTGGTTCTGAAACTGGCTTTTCCGGTATGTTTTCCAGTTCCCAAAATTTCGATAATGAAGAATCTAATGGGTCTTCAATATTTGAAAGACAAACAAGCGAAGTCGACGAAAGATTAGGTGTGCTAGTAGGTCCTAACAAAATATATCCAAAAACGGTATTTAGGGCATCAGGTTGTCCCGCTTTACCTTCAATTTTACCTTCTAACAACACCTTCGAAAATATGCTACAACCAATTAACAAATCAATAGATTGACTACAGTTAAATTCGGGATCGGCTAACTTTAAATTTTTGATATAATTCCACGTCGATATGTCAATTTTGGTGCTCGGCAAATCCGAGCAAACCCGATCTGTAATAACAGCTTCCAAGTGAAACACCGGTGACTCCTGATGACGAGGTTGGATAGAAAAACTTATTTGACCTTGATTCAGCTTCGTTTGCATCGAATTGAGTCCGTTAACTTCAAACGAACAAGGAGTTTTAGGCCAACCTAATCTACTGGCAGCTTTTCGACTAATGAACGAACTCATTGAACCCGAATCTAAAAGACATCTCAAGGGCTGTTTACACCCCTTACTATCAATTGCATGAACCCAAACGGTACCGAGCAAGATTTCCTTTTTTGTTTCGTTTTTCCTCCCTACAAAACTAGCAGCACAATGTGATATTTCAGGCGAATTCTGTTCGACTCCCGATGCCCCTGGATTATTAGTATTTTCTGTGGACGACTGACTATTGGAACGATTTCTATCGAAGTGCAGCAAACTATTATGAAGGTGACTATTACATTTACTACATTTAAAGGACTTTGGACACGACTTGACAGAATGATTAGCCTGATTAAGACATCTAAAACACGAGGAAGATTCTTTACAAAATTGGTATCTCTCTTTTGGAGATTTCTTCAAAAACAACGAGCACTGGTTTAGAAAATGACTTTGCTTACATAAAGCACAGCTTACTAATGACGAATTTGTAACAAAGGATGAACTACGATTATGCCTAGACTCATTCGAATGTTTATAATTACCCTTAGGCTCCGTATAAGTTGGGGCCCGCGACGACTTCTTAGATTCGCTTACGCTACTATTCAAATTATCGTAAGCAATGTACTGAGTTTCAATAAACTCAACTAATTTTTGAAATGACGGGATTTTATTCGATTTATTTTCTAATTCAAATAATTTTACTGAATCCGCGTCTAGTTTCGACAAAAGTAAATTAAACATAATAAAGTCCCAATGTTCTGTCGGAAGGCCTAATGTTTTCAATGCGGCTAAATTTTCTAAAAACGTGTCTACTAATTTAGCCAGATTTTTCGAATTAACTAACGATATTTTCGGCACGCCCATGATCGCATCCCAATGCGCGGTCGCACACCGACGAACATTTGTGTAGCGTTTAAACAATTAAATCGTAAGCAATTTGATAATTATCGCTATTTATTGGCAAATTACGAATCAAACTAAGTGGAGTCCCTTCTAAACATCCTTTCAAATACTTAAACTTTTCTACTTCTGCTAGTCCTGCGTTATTATGTACAACCGAATTATATAAATCTAAAAACGAACTAAACTCCTTAAAATCACCGTTAAATTTAGGCAGTTCTATTTTAGGCAAGCGAATGTTAGATTTTGGAACTACTACCGACCTAAACGGTTCTGGAGTTTCACATTGTGGCTCAAATAACTCCGCACTAAATAATTTTTATTTTATAAAATTGTTCCAAAAATAATTCCCGAACATTTTCTTCGACCCTCGTATCCGCGTCTGGTACAGCAAGAATATTACTAATTATATTTGTGTGGTGTTTCAAGAATTCATCGCGTATTAAATCTAATTCTTCCACCCTGATTTTAAATAAAGGTCGATCGAAATATCCGAGAGCGATTTAAAACCCAAATCGAATATTATTTGCATATCGTTTAAAACAGTCTTTCTCATAAATTTGAGCTTTCTGTTTTTCTCTTCTAACTTGTCCATTGCCAATGTCTAATAAATTCCAATAATATACAAACGAAAAATGTACAAAAATGTTGTCTAAAACCCCGAAATGCTCGAAATTAATGATTTGAAATTCGATACTTTATTAAAACGACTATAATCTCCTTTTAAAAAATCCCATATGGTGCACTTTAAAAGGTCATAAATTATTCTCGGGTCTCGAAGTTAATAGCTTTCGACAAGAGACGCAACTTAATCAACCCTCAAAACGATAAAAAAATACGACATAAGACGAAACCAACCATTCAAATTTATAATATAACAAAATATTTTTTTTCAACAAATGAGTTCAAATTCGGCGAGATAGGCCAATGTGGGGGGTTTAACAAAATAATGTACTATTACGAATTAATAGTACTAAGATTAATACCAGCTATTCCTTCGATAGCTCTGGCAAGATAAATGAACTTTCACTCATAGGTGCAAATAACAAATAATATAAAATTTAAATGGTTGCAAAAACAATCAAAAAACAAACAAAGGTATTAAACTAGGTGAACTTACCGAACCGCTAATTAGGTACCATAATTCACTACTATAAAACCAACCGATTTCGATGCATCGACGCACTCGCGAGGGTTGTGTCTTGCGTCTATTCTGCTCAACGACTTAAGCGCTTGTCCTACGGGATGCATAGCATACCCGAACGGTACGAATAGGGATCGAAGGTATACAGGGGGAGGACAAAATGTCTTGATTAATTTATACAACCATATTTGAATTTAAACAATAACAATGCTGCATTCTAGTCTGAAATTAATTATTGTAGTATCAGTCAAGTATTCAAAGTTATTTTCACAAAAATATTTAAATCAATATTGTCATACTGGTGGTTATTGTCAATGATGTCAAGTAATAGACTTCAAATTTTTACTGATGGAGTTTTTTTGCTGACGTTAACAACATTAACAATAATGAAACTTACAAAATATAAATATTATGATTGGTTGTGTAGATAAAGTGATGACGTAATTTATTTATCTAAATACACCAATCGGTTTTTCAATATATAATTAGCAAAATTAAAAAAAAAATCGAGAAACGGTCATGTTAAAGATCTTCCCATAATTGGTGGAAAATCAATATCCGAAGCCAAGAAACTGGACTTTAGTTTCAATCAAATCATTATACCAGTTGGAGGCAAATTGCACTAAATAATAATGCTTACCAGTCAACCGTTGTTAGAGTGCTAAAAAAGAAGAAGTGTATCCGTACAAAGTACATCTGGTCCAGGAGCTATTAGAACGGCCCTTAACGGTCACGTAAACCGCCAGATATATCGGTCCTGGGTAAGTGAAAATCCACATTCGATGGACGACTATATAGGACACAATATCCTGAGAAGGTAATTGTTCGGGATGGCATTATAAATAATCATATTATAGGGTCATATTTTTTTAGGTAAACTTAGCTGTTCCTCATTATCTGGAATTTCTTTAGGAGTTTCTTATGACACAGCTAAATCAGCTATTTCCAAACAGAAAAGATTTGTGGTTCCAACAAAATGGGGCTCCACCATACTACTACGGCGTTAAGGTACGAAATTAAGTAAATAAGTTTTCCCCAGGTAGGGGGATAGCTAGAAACAGATCTATCGGATGATCACCAAGGTTTTCAGATTTTACTCCATTAGACCGAATAATCTAGAAGACCGAATAATCTAAAAGAGTTGAAGTCATTCAAAAATTAAAACTAACGTGTTTTAAGATATCGTAAAAGTCGTCTGTTTCTGAAATAATGAATTTATTCCATGTATTTGCATCATACTGTATACCTAAGGACTATTTTTTGTTATTTCAATACCATACTATAACCTTTACATGAATTTATGTTCTAATTTTGTACTATTTTAGTGAAAAATTTGGTTTATATCAAGTGGATTTCAATGATCCTGCAGAAATAGGTATCCTAAGAAGTCTGCGCTGTGGTACAAGAATGTGATAAAAAACAAACAGTTACCTTAAACCATAGTATCATTTGCATTTGTGTTTTGTTTTTAAATAACAGAAATTTTAACATGAATAAAATCGATTAAAACATATTAGAGTGTTTTATGTCTTTCAAAACAGACACTTGTGGTGTACGAGATAGTCTCAGCATTAAAACAACAGATGCAAAAACTAATAATGGTAGTGATCAATTAAATCAGCCAACAATAAAACAGGAATTCACAGTAATTTTTAAGTTTCAAATGGTTTTATGCTTAGGTGTAGGTATTATTAATGTTAAAAAATACAAAGGCACAAAGAAACCAGATCAACAAATATGACACAAAAAATTAAAGATACAGATTCTCTCTTTAGTTTGATCGTAACCTCAATGACTATTAATATTACGCAGAATGCAACTGGTCCTACGATAGAATACATCACCCAATAAGAAACAAAACGAAGGGCTTTTTCGCAATCCAAATATCTGTGAGAATCCGCCATGTTCTAAATAGTTTATCTGTCAACCTATAAAAACTGAAGTTTGTTTACGTATTGAGAAGTGTTGTTTCGTGTGTGTTGTCTAATAATGAAAAAGAATAATACTGTTATACATATTTTGTATATACATATACATATTTTAATACCTTAAAAAATCGATAAAAAGTAATAGAAATCGACTGATTTTCATCTCTATTTTGAAATTAACTCTTAAATTCAATCGCTTTTTATCGGTTTTTTAACGTACTAAAATAGTTTCAGTATGTTCATTTGTTTGTTTAAAAAACAAGTCGATATTTGTGACTCAAGACCTTTTTAATTATCAGTATAAAATTGATATACGGGTTATATTAAATTTTACAGAAAAAAATACAATTAATACAAAACAGATCTACTTAAAAAACATTAGTTTGAATATTTACTTTGTTTCTCAGTGTAACTATAACTTTACTATTGTCTTAAACGACTTCCTCATTACTTTTTCTTAGTGTACTAAGTAGTTTAATTGTCATTCTCCTCCGAAATTTCTGTCCTACGAACATCAAAGGTACCGACAAAGCTTTCGCTTCTTGTTGGGTGGTGTATTCTGTTATCCTACTATTTATTGTATATTGTGAGGTGAGAGTCCAATTCCATTGAATTCATAGATAAGAAGGTTAGGTTAGGTTAGGTTAGGTTAGGATATTGAATTCAAAAAACTCTAAGGGATAGTTAACATTGTGTCGCGCTCTGTTGTTATGTTTAATGTACACGAACTCGTTCCATTCACAGTGTATTCACTTAATTTTCTGTCACTCTAAAACGCAATTCTAACATGCCAATTCTAACATTCTAGCACGTGTCGTAGTTTGTCGCGTATTTGCTTCATTTTTACAACTTAAATCAGGTTGTCTTCTCCCTGGCATTGTAAACTTAAAAAGTTCTCGCGCTATGAGTACCAAACTATTTTATTAATCATTTTACAAAAATGGTAAATGGTAGTATTTCCATGGAGTCACAACGCCGGAACTGAGTGAATGCCATATTTGTTTACTGTGAAATATTAATTTTGCTTTCAGAAAGTTTCTTAGAAAGATATATCAAGCTACATTATCGATATTGTTTTGAAGCTATTTTCTTGTGGCATTTTAAAGTAATAACTATTTAAACGGAATAAGCCACAATTAAAGGCTAAAATAAGTTTACTAACTTTTCAATTTCTACTTCGAAAATCGTACTCAAAATACAAACATTAGTAAATTAAAACAAATTTTGTTTTTTTTTTGTTACTTGGTGAAAAAATTTTCTAATAATTTAATTTTATCTCATTTGTATTAACATATTATTATACACTTTAAAGTAGACGACTTTAAAATGATATTGCTAATATTGGTAAATTGCATTCTTGGGACGACTTTACTTGTAAAATAGTTCATTTGATTACATGAAATCAATTTTAACTTGAGAATATCCGTCAGAAAAATCGTAAAATGCAATTCGTCTTTAAAAAGACAAACACAGGCCATGATGACAGTAAAACTATCCTGTTAGTGATTCCATAGTAAATTATAAGGAAAAAATTAGGAAAAAACCTCATAATACTATCCCGACATGGTAAGTATTTGGTAGTGCATTTAGTAAATACCTTAAATGATGTATCCTCTATATGTTACTGACTTACTAATACTGATATTTTCCTTTTAATAACTTCCTCTTTTAATATGGATAACCAGATCCTACTACATTCTGTCGAGGAATTTGCAACACAATTGGTCTCATTTAGCATAATTAGAGCCGCTTTTACCATCCGTTTCTTTTAGTACTATATTTGAATCATTCCACTGAACCCTATATTCATTATCCCATGCAATGTTTTTCCTCCAAGATCGAATTTTCGTTAGAACAAGCAATTTTGGCTTTATCGTATAAGGATTTAATTATTCCCTTTTGAATATTAATATTGTGATTTGATTTGAAATTTAAATATCTGTTTGGTGTGTATAGGTTTTCTATATACATGAGTCTCATATCCAGTATCGTTGTTTCAAATTAAAACATTCAGGAAAGCTAATGTGTTCCTTTTCCATGGTAAATGTTATTGTCTCTTCTTTATCGTTTATATCATTCGGGAATGTGTCCAACAACTCTATAAGGATTATAATTAAGGAGACCATATTGAGAAACCTTATCTACATATCTCCACCATACTGTGGGTTTTAAATTTTCTTTAGAAATAATATTTGTTTCAAAATCTTCCATAAATATATCGGCTAATAATGAAGATAAACTAGAGCCCAATGCTAGACCAACATTTTGTTTATAGAATTCATTAGTTAGTTGAAAATATATATTATTAGTACATAATGTTAAATAACTCCATTAATATATACACCAAAAGATATTTAAATTTCAAATCAAATCACAATATTAATATTAAAAAGGGAATAATTAAATCCTTAAATTAAATCCAAGAAAATTCTTTCTTGGAAGAAAACATTTGCTAACACCTGTTTTATTAAAAAATTATTATTCTTTATCGTTTATAAATAAGGAATTTTCAACAATCGAACGAATAGACAGGAACAACTTAAAATGAGATCCTACAGCATACACAAGGAATAATATGAGTAAAATAAAATACCATACAAAAAGGATTAATATCAGAAAAACTTAAAAGTACAGGAAATAAATTCAACATTTCAACAACATTCAAAACAACTAACCCATTGAGATCTATTTTGTCTAAAACGGTTGACTAAAACCAAACCTAACAATGAACAAGAATGGACAAAGAATTGTATTTATAAATTACCTTATAAATGCGCTCAGTTTTATTTAGGCCATTAAATGTTAGAATGAGTGAACATCTTATATTAGAAATAGAGAATTTGATAGATCTCAAATATGTAAACACGCATATGGTAATGAGCATAGGGTTTAATGGAATGATTAAAATATAGTCGTAAAAGAAACGGATGGTAAAAGAGAAAAATCAAAGAAGCGCTCTAATTATGCTAAATGAGACCAATTGTGTAACAAATTCCTGGGCAGAATGTAATAAGAGCTGGTTACCCATATTAAATAAGGAAGTTATTAAAAGAGGAAAATACCAGTATTGGTAAGTCAGTATTATATAGAGGATACATCATTTATGTTTTTTGATGTACTAGATAACCTTTTATTTGTACCAAATATATAAAAAACATTTCTTATTTAATTTGCGCATTGAAGTTTCAATGTATGATAGCGTAACTAAGACATAAATAAATACAAATGAATTTCATATTCAAAAGAAACAATTGTAACCATTGTAAAACATTTTTTTATTTCAATTTATCTCTTAAATGTGTGTTAAAGTTTCTTTACATATACAGTGGCTTGCGTATGCGGAGGTTCCGTATTATATACAATTTTTCCATCTACTTTGTAGTCTTTGTAGGGCAGTGTATATATACAATCGAATCCCATTTCTTTTAACCGCCAAAGCTGTGAAGTGGCTAGAGCATTCCACTACCATGAAACCACAGCCTCGTTCTTTACCAGCGATTCTAAAAGAAAAACAAGAATAAAAACTTTATAAGGAGAATAGCAATAGCGGTTACAAAGGATTTTAGATTATTTAACCCTTTCATATGCAGTGGGGAGTATAATTCCCACCATATAATATCACATCTACTGGCAGTGTACATCGATTTTCCCACCATTTGAGGCTGTTGCCACCTAGTAGTGATATCAGTAATCCTATAAAAAATTACTTTGAAGCTGAGGTACAGATATTTTTATTACCATTCATACTTATGTTTGAATATACGCGTTTTGACGGTTTTTCTTTTGGATGGTTATGTTCTAGTTGTGAATAAATAATTGTTTACACGAAAATTAAGGTGAGTGCTAACGCTTTAAAAAATTATTTTTCTATTATTTTTATTTTTATACAGACATTCATAATTCATTCATTCATAAAAACAATGATGATAGAACGTATTTGACGCATGATTAATCTATATTTAGTGGTTATATGCTTCCCATCCTTGTTGTTTATTTTTATTATTTTATTTTAGAAATGTGGGATCTAGATAACCCCAGAGATGCTGAGGCTGCATTAGCTTATTTATATTCTTTAACTGACAAGAAGGAACGTTCAGAAGAAGAAGCAGATAAAAGTACTTTCGAAGAACTTAAAAATTTGGAAAACAACTGTTGAGATTCTTCTGGTATGAATACAGCCTCTTTGAATCTCCACATGCTCAATAATCAGGCAATTTTTCTGTCCCTACATCCCAATAAATTGTTAACCATCTGTATCGAAAAATAGAGAAGATGAATATAATGATGACGAGTGGTATCAAAACACAGATTTCTTTGACAACCTTGGACTTGATTTTTCCAAAGATGCCAATTCTGCAAACGATTTTAATATTGAATACAAAGAAATCGATTATTTCAGCAAAATTTTTTATTTAGATATTCTGGATACAATACTTTATCAGAATAATCTATATGTACAGCAGAATTGGCCTAGAAGATACAAATCTAAAAAAAAGTGAAGGCCCTAATTGGAGTAATGATTATAATGGGAATACATACACTTCCTCAGCTTTCCAATTACTGATCCACTGATCCATATTTAGACGTATCAGCAATTTGGCAAGTATATGGATCTAAGAGATACAAAAAACTAATTGAAAATGTACACCTAAACAAAAATGAAAATGCAGTGTCTCGACGAAAACCTGGATATGACAAACTGCGTAAGGTGATACCACTTGAGGAAAAGCTAAACAATACAATACAATCTGTGTATAACCACTAATCTTACTTAGCTGTTGATGAATCGATGATAGCGTTAAAAGGTTGTGCCTTTTTACACAAACCAACAGCACACACACTAATAAAATAGTTGAGGGACAAATTTTTTAGACACCATGAATCATTAGGGGTACTTATATAATGCGTTTCCTGCTGCTAACCAATGTAGCTTGGTCATTTAAAAAATAATAAACTGCTTGTTCTTCTGTCATGTTGTGTTATTGTATTATTCTTAATGTTTATGACATTCTCAGTATATTGTTGAATAGCCCAAATTGACGAAATGCTCCTGAAAATGCTCTAGGAGCGAAAGTACTTGGGCAAGATTTAATAAAATCTGTACTCGATATCTGCCTTTTATTTGATTAAAATTAACTTATATAATTGTTAACCATCATAGAAAATTTAATTTGCTCACGCCCATGAAAGGGTTAAACCTGATGCTAAAGGTTTAAAATTCACATGATGCTAAATATATATATGCGATTTAGATATGATATTTTTAATTATATATTTATCTAAATTACAAAATACTATAAAAAATGTGTCATTAAACTTCTTATGATGTTACATTAAAGCGGAGACCAATAAATAACTATCTATCTATATATATATATATATATATATATATATATATATATTATATATATATATATATATATATATATATATATATGTAATTGTTTGTAGTGTTATTGTGTTATTTTATTAAAACAATTAACCAGCCACGAGTTTTCCTAATAATAGTTAACAGCCCAATTGACCACAGATATACGGAACTAATAACCAATATATATAAGGAAGCCAAAACAACAATTAAAGTATATGAAGGAACAAAATCATTACAAAAAAGTAAAGGCGTGAGACAGGGTGATACAATATCACCGAAACTTTTCAATCAGGCTCTTGAAGATACTTTTAAAAGATTAGAATGGGAAAAAAAGGTATAAAAATTTATGGACAACGCTTGAACCATCTAAGGTACGCTGATGACATCGTATTGATAACCGATAAAAAGAAGAATTATTTGAAATGATGAAAGAACTGGACGTAGAAGCTGGAAAGATAGGCCTTAATATGAATTACAGCAAGACCAAAACTATAACAAATACAGATGAAGACATCACAATGAGAATCGGACAAGATGAAATATAACAAGTTAAGAATTATATATATCTTGGTCAAACTATAAACTTAACAAAGCGAACCAAACAGCAGAGATCAAGAGACTAGTTAGACTGGCATGGACAACATTTGGCAAACTAAGCTACATTCTTAAAACAAAAGATATCCACAGCATCTTAAGACCAAAGTATATAATCAATGCGTACTCCCTGTTCTTACTTATGGTTCCAAAAAGTGGACATCTACAAAAGCAAACATGGACAAAATCATAAAAACCCAAAGAGCAATGGAAAGACAAATATTGCACATAAGACTAATGGATAAGAAGAGAAACGAGTGGATAAGAGAGAAAACCAAAGTGATTGATGTTAGACAAGAAGTTGCAAAATTGAAATGGAGATTTGTCGGACACAATATATAAGACAAAAAGAAGACCGATATAACAAAATTCTTATAAGTTGGAGACCGTGGGAATATAAACGAAGCAGAGGAAGGCCCCAAATGACATGGGCAGATGATATCAAGAAGCACGTGGGCTCTAGATGGATGACTGTAGCGACAGACAGAGAAGAATGGAAAATGATTGGGGAGGCGTATGTCCAAAGAGGGACCGAAGAAGGCTAATTAGATAGATAGATAGATAGATAGTTGAATAACTCGAAACACATGTAGAACAATGATGGCGTTTTAATTGACAGGAAATACAATCGTCTATTTTCATTTTAACCTCTTACTTCTCTACATAAAGAGTGAAAAAATATAGTGTTTTCAACATACAACGGAAGTAGTTAAGGTAAGTGGGAACTCAAGAGATTAAAGCTTTGACTGTTTTGCTAAAGACTCCAGAAAGGAGTAGAAAGCTATACTTAGAAATTCAAAATGCAAAATATGGAGATTGAGTAAGTGTGATATTAATTTCTATACTAATACTAATGATAGTTGTAAGTTTGACATACAAAATATACAGTACTTACTGCGCTCTACCCATTAGATCTTTGGCAATACCCATCCCTCTATATTTTGAATCCACCGTCAATATGCTCACTGTGATAGCTTTGTTAACACCTGGAAAGTGTTTAAACGCATCCGAATGGTCATTCATATGCATCAAAAAATTGTAAATAGTAATAAAGTCCTTATTATCACTCTCAACTTTTTCTTGTTCTCCATCCCTTTCCAAAATTGGATTTATACATAAGCCTATCATTTTTCCATTCTTCACAGCCATTGTAGATATCCCATTGTCATAGTCTTGAAGTAAATATTCTTCTAAAGGTAAATTTACAGGTTTTTCTTTACTTATGAGGTTTATCGATCTGCATATTGGTTCATCTTTCATAAAATATTCTCGCATGAACTGTCTGACTTCCTCTCTGTCTTCTTTCTGAATATTTTTCACTTCATAGTCACAATTTGACATTTTTTAGTTAAAACCAGGTTAAAACAAATCAAAGTAAGTGAAAAGTTTTCGAAACATTAAAAAGTCAACTTACTTTCTATAGAAGATCAATTTTTATCTGTTTTTATATCTTAGATAAAAGCGATCTTGAACTTTAAACACATATTGCTAAAAATATGAAAACAAAATATTATAAGTATCAGTCCATATTAACAAATTACCGAGATAAAAATTCCTTACAAGCATTTATTAACTAGAACAATTATGAAATATAAAAACTCAAAAGCAAATAATTACTGCAAAAGAGACAACAATTTCCTTATTAACCCATTCATGCCCAGAACTGTTTATGTTTATTTTTTTATTTATGAAAATTTTATGCTCTAAAATTTAACATTCACAAAATTAACAAAAATGTATATTTAAAAATTGAAAAAACGCAACACTGGGCAGTTATGTCCGCATTAGGAAGGAATAATAATTAACGGAAGATCTATTAACAACATATACCGTGATTATGGTAAGCTCTGTTGAACAACTCCAATTACTGCTAAACAAAACAAACAGTTACTGTGAAAAATATGGACTAAAAATGAATATAAAAAAGACCAAATACATGATAATAACAAAGAAAACAAATATACCAACAAACATACATTTGGGAAATGTACCGATAGAAAGGTTTGATAAATACAAATACTTAGGAACCTGAATTTCAGACAATAATTATCAAACAACCGAAATAATAACTAGGATAGAAATAGCAAGAAATAAATAATCTAAAACTTTGGATTAACCTCTCAGCTACTCATTTAATTCGACATAAGCGAAAGTTTTGGCGAAGATATAAACTCACTGGTTCCCCTGATGATTTTCTCGCCCACCGTAATTTTTCTAACCGAGTCAAACAATCTTTGCTAAAGTTAAGAACAGAATTTGAGGAATCTATCATTGCAAGTGGTAATAGTAAAAAGTTTATTGGTACATTTGTACATCTTTATCTTCTAAAATCTCCATACCATTGCTTCAAAAAGCTGATATCTTTATGTTCTTCGAATAACGAATCTTCGGAATGTTTATCGTTATTCTTTTCTCAAGTTTTTACAGATAAATCTAACGATACCATTCCTCAAATAATGTGCCCGCGTTTGTCTAAAACTCTTGACAATATATCTTTCATACCGGATGAAATTAAACATCATTTAAGGAAACTGCGAAATAATTCATCACCTGGATTAGACGGACTCACCTCTTTTTTCCTCAAACAATGTGCAGATTCTGTAGCCATCCCTATATCTGTCATAATGACTGCTTCTTTTAATCAAGGTTCCCTCCCCTCGTCCTGGAAATTGGCTTCAGTTACTCCTGTATTCAAGAAAGGTAATAAACTTGATTGCAATAATTATCGTCCAATCAGCCTGGTTCCTATTGTCAGCAAGGTCATGGAATCGATTATTTCGAAAGCTATGTTCGAGTTCCTTCTTCAAGAAAATGTCATCCCTCACCAACAGCATGGATTTATCAAAGGTCGTTCAACGATCACAAACTTACTTCATTGTGTAAATGATTGGTCATTATCTTTAAATCGGAATCCTGTCGATGTAGTTTACTTAGACTTCTCCAAAGCTTTCGATCGTGTTCCAAAACGTCGATTACTAGCTAAATTGGATCACTATGGTATCCGCGGAAAATTAAACATTTGGATACAAGATTTTCTATCCGACAGATACTTCAGGGTTCGTGTTGGGGAAGACCACTCATTAGATAAGCCAGTCAAGAGTGGAGTTCCATAAGGATCAGTACTTGGACCGCTACTTTTTTGTGTCTACACTAGTGATCTTCCACTCATTGTATCCAGTAAGGTTTCCATTTACGCTGATGACACTAAGTTATATGTGAATCCAACTATTAACCAACATATTCTTCAACAAGATCTTGACGCAATATTCAAATGGTCCTCAGAATGGTTACTTCCTCTTAACATTGAAAAATGCGTTGTTTTACATATCGGCAAAAATAACCCATCACTTCCGTACTTTATTAATGGACATCCTTTAAACTCTGTAACCTCACACAACGATCTCGGAGTAATAATAGTGACTTAAATTGGTCTGATCACATAGTGTCGGTGTGTAAACGTGCTAACTCGAAACTGTTTTTGATACGTAAGTGTTTTGCACGCATATCTCTAAACTCTTTTAGTAAACTTTACTCAATATACGTTAGACCTATTCTTGAGTTTGACGGACCAGTGTGGAATCCAGATCTTAGTCGCGATAAAATCCTATTTGAAAACGTTCAGCGTAAAGCCACAAGACTGGCATACGGCCGTGTAAGACCTAACTATGAAGATAGACTATTCATGGCTCATCTTACGACATTCGAGCAGCGACGTCTTCGAGGTGACCTAATTAGGTCCTTCCGTATTTTAAAACATAATTTTGGGAACCTAAACGACATATTCACTTTGAATGAAGACGATAGATTAAGAGGCCATCGATACAAATTAAAGAGGGAACAAACTACTGCAAGGTCCAGGGCGAACTTCTTGCCAAACAGAATCTTTAATATCTGGAACAATTTGGATCAAGACACCATATCGGCAGCTAGTGTTAACATCTTTAAAAATAAACTTGATAGCACTTTATTTTTTTTATAGGATAGGATATTTTTTCTCGGACAGCATTATTTATTTATTTATTGTGTCACAATTCAATTTTCGTTAATTGTTTAACTACTTAACTTTATAATTAGTATTAGTTTTATAAAGATCTATTTTATTTTTGTTTATTTTTGCTTTTTGGGCATAATAGGAGCTCGCTCCTCTGCCCTTATTTGTTATATATTAATAATAATAATAATAATAATAATAATAAATGCGTTTGTAAAAATGAAAACAATTTTCTGCAACAAAGATCTTAAGAGTACTGAGATGCTCCGTGTTTTCGATACTGCAATATGGACTTGAAAGCTGGAGATTAAAGCAAGAACACATAAATAAGTTACAGTCCTTTGAAATGTGGTGTTACAGGAGGATGCTTAGAATAGCATGAACACCGAAGAAAACTAACACGAAAGTATTGCGAGAAATGGGCGCAAAGAATTCGAAATAATAAACACAATAAAAATAAGAAAGTTACAATACCCTAAGCACGTAATGAGGAAACAGTGATATGAACTCTCCAAGAAGGAGAGTGTCATGGTTGAAGAATTTAAAGGACTGATTTAAATGCAGTTCTATGGAACTCTTCAGAGCAGCAAAAAAAAAATAAAAATACGTTTTTTGGAATGTTTTATTAAATCATATAAAAGTGTTTTAAATAAACTGACGTTAAGATACATCCTATGTAATTATGTTTATAGAAGATTGAGATGGACCAGGTCTTCTTAGAGAAGTTCCGACCATCGTCAACAAGGCTTTGGCTATATTTCGACGAAACTGCAGCAAATCCATTCAGGTTCTTCTTCTTCTTAGGGTGCCCTGTCCGTTCCGAACGTTGGCGATCATTCTGGCTATTTCAGGTTGTTCAGGGATAATGTGACTCATTCTACGGTAAATTAACCAAGCATTTTCTATGGAAACATCAAGACCCCAGCTAAAATAAAGCCAATT
>CAKJVB030000159.1:19150-30415 GCA_918026665.1 Diabrotica balteata | reverse complement strand
GCCAGCACATCTTTCTGCCTTGGTCCAATATATGTTCAAACATTTGTCATTACTTAGCCTGTATATCTACTTTGCAAACTTTACACATTGCAGGACTTACAAGTTATTAGTTTCTCAGGAATGAAAAATTGATTAATGGCTTCATATTATTATAGGTTGATTTAACCCTTTAACGCACAAATTATTTTTTCCTATTTTTTTTGAAATTTAAATAAAATCTTGTTTAAATGGAATGTTATTTTATAAAATATGACAAATTATAATAAAATTTTCATCACAAAGTATTTTTTGAGGTGGCTTCTATATCCTCCTGAGACCTGATGTCCAATTAAATGGACATTTACGTATTATATATTTTTTTCGCAAGAACTAAATTTACACCGCCTAGTCCCACAGTCCATCGTAGTGTACATATTAGTGAACTGACAACAGCGCGCTGTATAGATGAGACCACATTTTAATTTAGTTAACCTCTTAATCGCAAGTGATAAACATGGCGAGCAGTTCTAGAAAACAATTGATGGTAAGTAGCTAATCTTATTAGATTATTAACCTAAATGTTGCTTAGTCTAATAACATACGATATTATAAATATATTAATGTGATTTAATTGTCTTAGCAAACCATTTTGAGTTTGTTTTTATCTAAAATAGGGACGTCATTTCTATGGACGTCAGGTCTTTAGACATACATAAAATATTATGTATTATTGTGCATGAAACGTCAATAAATTAATTTAAAACTACAATTATAGCTTTAATTCCCAAATAAAATAGAAAATTATATAAAATATATAAAATATTATATTAGACTTTTTTGTTTCAGCTGTCTTTGGTAACAAAAAATTTTTAAGACCCGAAGTAGACCATGAAAGACTTCTTGAATGTCTGGAAAGTTCGGATATAGACGTTCCAGATTCTGAAAACTATGATGACGGCCTTGATCCAAATGAGGAATTGTCTCAGCAATCAGATTGGCTCAATTTGGCTCAGATGATGAACAAGACACAGAAATACCATCCGAAGATGAATTAGATAACGTGCCACTCAACGAACGGAAGAAAAACTTGAGACCGAAATACATGGAATAAAATGGGTGTTTTTGTCCCTCAGCATGTAGATTTTATTGGAATTGTAGATACAGTCCACGAGAGGCCAAATTGGAAAGTTGAAAACTACGTCAGTATGTATTTTGATGATTCAGATTTTGAGAATATTTGTAATTGTACGAATATTAAATTTTTGCAAGAAAAAGGAAAAGCTTTGAACGTTACTCTAACTGAGGTGAAAAATTTTTTTCGAATATCTATCCTAATGTCCTGTCTAAAGTATCCACAAATTAGAATGTTTTGGACTAAGACAACAAGAGTCAACAGTATTGCACAAGCCATGACACGTGATAGATATTTTCAAATCAGAAGCAATTTAAAAGTAGTTATTGACGCTGATGTGCCTCAAGATCAAAGAAATGCTGACAAATTATTTAAGATCCGGCCTTTGATTGAAAGAATACGAAGAGGTTGCTTAACACTTCCAAGATACAGTGAGGTTGCTGTGGACGAACAAATGATACCTTTTACGGGAGTGTGTAACATGAAACAATTTGTTCGAGGTAAACCTAATCCAGAAGGATTAAAAAATTTTGTCTGCGCCACTCCCAAAGGATTAATATTAGAATTCGATATTTATCAAGGGAAAAATACATTTCTGCATAATGATGATGATGTTAAGAAGTTAGGTGTTGGTCCATCTGCAGTAATTAAGTTATCTACAACATTATCAGAAGGAACACATATTTTCATTGATAGATATTTCACTACCTTACCTTTACTTGAGTACATGTTGAACAAAAATATTTTTTTAACTGGTACAATAATGAGATCCAGAATACCCAAAGCAGTTCATGTAACATCAGATAAGGTGATGAGTCGATTAGGTCGTGGTTCTTCTGAGCAAGATGTAAGATCTGATGGAAAAATTAACATAGTCCAATGGTATGACATGAAATCAGTTATGCTAGCGTCAACTGCGTTGCAAATATAACCTTCAGATGAATGTAAGCGATGGTCAAAAAAGGACTCCCGATATGTTGAGGTACCTAGACCAAACACTGTTAAAAAGTACAACGAATGGAGCTAGAAGTAAGAAATGGACAGTAAAAACCATTTTTCACTTATTTGATCTTGCGATTGCCAATTCTTGGATTCTGTACAGAGATGACCATAAGCAATGGGTGATGCTAATAAAACCGTTATGCAGTTCCTGAGTTTAAAATAGCTGTTTCTGAGTTGCTCCTTAAAGATAGCATTTCTGAAAATTGATTTTGAGAACATTTCAACACTGGTAACTAGAAAACAGTTACAAACCTAGAACATCACTTCAAACGCCTACTAAGAGAAAGATACAACACATTCCTGCAATGGCATCCGAGTTAAAAAATTCTGTTAGATGTAAGCTTCCAGGTTGTAAGGATAAAACAAAAGTTTATTGTGAATCATGTGACATATTTTTATGTTTAACGGGAAATAATAATTGCTTTAAACAATTTCATTTACAATAAGTTTGTATTGATGCGATCCTGATGTCCTTTTAAGTGGACATGTTTTTTTTCCACATTCAGCAAAAAAATTAAATTCAGAAAAATTTACATGTGTTTTTATACTAAACATCAAACAAATTCTATTATTTAATAAAAAAAAGATCAGGTCAGGTCTCAGGAGGATATGTGCCACTAACCGTTCTGAAAACCCAATAACATCTAGAGTTTGGTGGCTAGCCATATAGCGACTTATTATTTATATAAATAAATCACAAAAATGTTTTTATTTAAAGATGAGACAACTTAAAACGGAAAATTCACAAAAATAACATTTCTACAAATTCTAAATAGCGACAGTTTAAAATAAAATTTTACCCAGTTTTATGAAATTCTGCGAAACATTCTCAACACAGACCAACATTACACTCACTACATGCTATTTTTGATCTCTTCACATTTGATTTGGTGGAGCAACGTGCACATCGCCTATACTTCCTCTTTACTGGTAAATGCACCCAACATTCGTTTTTTCTAGTAACATTATTGGTAGAACGTCCACAATTTTACGCATTTTGTTTTTGCTTGTAGTAGTTGGCGCACCTCTTTGTTTTCTGCCGGAAAAATTACCAATTAGTTCATTGGCTAGTATCGATCGAAATTGTAAATGAGACATGGCTTTTTTTCTTTTAGATGCCATCGATGTTTTGTACATTATATATCCGTTCACAATCGTAGAATCTAAAAGTAGAAGTGTTCATCCACCATTTACGGCTTTTCCTTGAGATGGAGTATAAAGCAAGGTATTGATCAAACAGATCAACGCCTCCCATGAATTTGTTGTATGCAGCTATTGATTGTGGACAGGGTACTTTTTCTTTTTTTCCTTCTTTGTTCGATAAACATTAACTTTCAATGAAGGATTATGAAGAGAACTAATTACGACCACACACTTTTTGCCTATTTCATGCCATTTGCAAACTGATATTCCACTGTACTCATCTCCTACAAAATCAGATTCACCCAGTTTCAATTGGTTATCATTTAGCAAAAGGTTCTTGGGATAATGCTTTCTATTTATTCTGAAAGTACGCAGGCAAATGTATTTTTATGTAGTAAATTGGACAGCAAGTCAATTATGGAAAAAAAATATCAAAGTATAAAGCATACCTTTTTTGAACTGGTATGGCTCGCTCAAATGCAGAACAGTTCTGTCACCCAATGTACCCTTAATGTGAGTGATTTCTTTTCCTTCGTATACTTCGTTTAACAGGCTTCATGGGCATGTATTGCTTCAAAGTTGAGCGCCCTTTGAAGCCTACCATGCTTTCATCGATTGAAAGCTCTCTGGATGGTAAAAATAAAAGTTTAAATTCTGTATTTAGATGGTCGATAAGTGGTCTCAATTTATAAAGTTTATCGAAGTTATTTTCACCTTTTTTTGGCATTTTTTCTTCTTCTTCTTAACATGCCATACACCAAAGTGCGTAGGCGACTATCTCATTACTAGAATTCTGTTCTTGGCGGCGTGACACAGCTCACCTGTATTGTGTATTCCTGTCCATTCTTTAATATTCCTTAACCAGGACAATTGTTTGCGGCCGGCTCCTCTCCTACCTTCGATCTTCCCTTGTAGGATTAACTGTGGTATTTCATATTTTGCTCCTCTCAATATGTGCCCAAGGTAACCAATCTTGCGTTTTTTAATTAATTCAAAGAGTTCTCTTTCCACGCCGGCTCTATTAAGGACGTCATCGTTTCGAACTCTATCCACCAAGGTATGCGCATCATTCTTCTCAATGACCACATTTCAAATGCTTCAAGTTTGTTGATAGATGTTTTTTTTAAAGTCCACGTTTCCATGCCATAAAGCAAGATGGACCATATGTAGCACTTGACCATTCTGTAGCGTATTTCGAAGTTTAGGTGTTGATTACATAGGAGCGGTCTGAATTTCACAAAAGCTTGTCTTGCCATTTGTATTCGGGTTTTTATCTCGTGTTGTGGATCCGATTGGTCATTGATTGTGGTGCCAAGGTATTTAAAAGTTTTCACGCGATTTATACGATTGTCACCTATGCATAATATCGGGTTTTCTGGAGGGTTTCTGCTAATGACCATATATTTCGTTTTCAAAATGTTGATTTTGAGGCCATATTTTTTACCTATGCTATTCACCCTATCAAGTAATAACTGCTGATCTTCCAAATTATCAGTTATAATCACTGTGTCGTCCGCATAGCGTAGGTTGCTAATTGGTATGCCGTTCACCTTAATGCCTAATTCCGTATCTTCTAATGCTTCCGCAAATATATTTTCAACATATAAATTAAAAAGCATCGGAGAGAGTATGCAGCCTTGGCGGACACCTTTCCGGATTTCAAATTCATCCGTATATTGGTCTTGATCAATCCTCACCTTTGCCATTTGGTTCCAGTATAGATTCTGAATAATTCTGATCTCCTTCTGGTCAATGTTGGCCCTATGTAGTAGTTCCATCATGATATCATGTTTAACATTGTCAAATGCCTTCTCGTAGTCGATGAAGGTGAGGTAGACATCTTTTCGTTGATCTAAGCAGTTTTGTATTAAGGTGTTCAAACATAAAATTGCCTCTCTTGTTCCTAGTCCTCCCTTAAAACCGAATTGTGTTGACCCGCTAAGTTCTTCTAGTATCTTATACATTCTTGAGTGTAATATCCTAAGGAAGAGTTTCAACAAGTGACTCATTAAACTGATTAAGCGGTGTTCATTGCATTTTGTGGCATTAGCTGTTTTTGGGATCATCACAAAGGATGACTGCAGCCATTCTCGCGGAATGTAACCAGTATCATAAATTCTATTGAACAGCCTTACCAAGATTTCGATATTCTCCTCGTCTAGTAGTTTTATTGCTTCTATATTAATTTCATCTGGACCTGTTGCTTTATGCATCTTTGTGGTTCTAACTGCATATTCTATTTCACTTCGCATTATTGATGGCCCTGATAAGTTTTCGGAAGGAAGTTTGCGCGTTGGTTGTGTTGGTCTTTCGTCATTAAAAAGGCTTTCTGCGTATTTTTTCCACGCCATTGCTATCTCTTCTTCTGACTCTATGTATTCGTTTCTGTCGTTGCGTATTCTTGTTCTGTGGTGGCTTTTGTGTATATTCGATATTTCTTTGATCTTCTTATGTAGTCCAAAACTATCTCCTTTTTCCTGCAATTGTTCTATTTCGTTGCACCTTTCCACCATCCAACGTTCTTTTGCTTTCTTAATTTTCTGACGGATTTCTTTGTGTATCTGTTTGTATTTGTCTTGATTACGTTGTTGTTTATGTTGCCTTCGCTTTTCCATTAGATCCATAATTTCGTCCGTCATCCATTCGTTATGCTTTATCTTTCTGATATGTGTTTTAACTTCCCTGTTTACTGCCAGAATCGTTCCTTTAATATCATTGACCATCTCTTCAATATCATAATTTTGTCCTATTACTCGCATTCTTTCATTAATTTGATTCGCATAACTCTTCTTCAGATTTTCGTCTCTCATCAGTTCTCTTGTATTTATAGGTGTGCTGGTATTTGTATTTGTTCTCTTAATTTTTGCTAGTTTTAACCTCACATCTGCTATTAGCGGATTATGATTGGATGCAATATCAGCACCTGGATATGCTGCGATTCTTTTGATAGCGTTACGAAATCTTCTGTTTATTAAAACGTAGTCAATTTGGTTTCTAATTATTCGATTTGGACGGTCTCCTGGCGATCTCCAAGTATATAACTTACGAGGTGGGAGCTGAAACCATGTGTTCATGACGACAAAACCGTTCTCCTGGCAGAATTCACACAGCAGGTCACCTCTTTCATTTCTAACTCCAAGGCCGTACTCTCCAATTATGTCTTCATATCTTCCTTTACCCACCTTGGCGTTAAAGTCGCCCATTATTATGTTTATGTCCTCTTTCTTTGTTAGTCTTATTGCTTTTTCCAGATCTTTATAGAACTTAGTTATTTCTTCTTCTGACTTATCTGCTGTTGGTGCATATGCTTGTGTCACATTTATGTTTACTGGTTTGCCTGTCATTTTGATCAACATGACTCGTTCGGAAATTGGAACAAAATCTGTCACCGATTTACTGGTCTTCCTGTCAAGAGCAATAGCCACCCCATGTCGGTGATGTCTATCTGTTGGGTCACTACACGAGTAATACATAGTAATCTTATCTTTCGTAAACTGTCCAGATCCAGACCATCGGACTTCACTGACTCCCAATATATTTATTTTCAGCCGATTCATTTCCTTTATAAGGTTGTGTAGTTTTCCTGGTTCGTAAAGACTATTAACATTCCATGTTGAAATTCGTTGGATATCATCTATTTGGCACCGGGAGATTCTTCGCACCCTCTGACCATCTAAGGCCTGCCGGGACTGAGGGCCATCTGAGTTTTGTTTTGTTCTGCCATAATGAGATGAGTTATCCTGGGGAAAAGGTAGTGTTGTAGTATCCCGTTACTTTCAACACCGCAGTACCACAGCCATTCAAACTGTCCTAGTCATGCCTGTGGAATTCCAATAACAAGCCGGTCCAAGATAATTTCTTTTGCGCCTTGCGTTGGTACTGGTGATCGCTGCTGCCCTTCACCAGGGTTGAGGACTAGGAGGGATAAATATGGAGGGTGTAGGATAAAGGCTCTGGGACATGAGATTCCACGGTGTGAGATGGTGGAATATCATGAGCTAGCGTGGGCAGGGTCGCTAATCCCTGAAGTAGGTCTGTTTCCACCGGATCGTGAAAAGTACCTACCCGCTACCCCGGGCATTTTTCATTGTCGTTTAAATGGATGAGACGTAGAATCACTAAAAAATGCTTTACGCTCATAATGTTTGCTATTCTACCCACTCGAAATTTTGGTTATAAGACCAATACATTCTTATCCCAGGAAGTTGATGGAATCCCATGATTTTAGGATTCCAAAAAACGGTTTGAGTTCGTCTATCTCAATTGAAAAAATTATGCCTATTTTGCCTTGCATACAGATTGGTTTCCTCAACAATCTTGTTTAGTAACTCATCTGAAAATATTTTTTTAAATATTTCCACAGGTGTTGCTTCTTCTATGTTAGGAAAATTTGATCCAAAATTTTGTACAAAATTAAAATTTTTGAATTTGTCCTGACATTCTGGGTTATCCCTTTGCGGCCCACAATGTTTTTTTCTCTATTTTTTCTAAAATAAAAGAAATTTCGGAAACTTAATTAATTAAATCAACACTTTTTCTAAAAATTTAAATTTAATAGTAACAAATATTACAAAAAAGTATGGTTTCACCGTGAAACCACTGGGACACAAAAGTCACTTATTCAATGGTATGAATTTTTGGAAACAATTTTTATTGTCAGATAAACACAGAACAATATCGCATGTTTGACAAAACCAGCGAGTCCGATGAACCTTTGCGGTTGTACTGCATACCACTCTATCGTATTTAACTTCAATAGGTACATATTTTTTGAAAGTATTTACTGCATGTTTTGGTCCTTTTTTGGGGTATCTGTATTAGAACCAATAAGACCTGTAACAACGGCTAATCGGAATTCTTTTAAGGATAATGCACGTCCTGGACTTCTACATTTAAATATGATAAACGCATTAGTTACTGCTAAATCAAGTAAATGGAAAAAATGCGATGCCACCATTTTTTACTTTTTCTATTTATTTCGTTATAGACTCTTCAGCATATCCGCCTTATCCACCCCACCCATATATTTGTTGTAGTCTTTTACAACTGTTGGTGCAGCCACAGTTTCTTTGGAACCATTCTTCTGTCTTCTTTCGACAGATACCATTTCAGTAGGATCATGAAAGTTGGACAAAAATTGATTCCCTTCTTATCTTTCCACCTAGTGAAGACCATTTTATTGGAAGCCTGCCGCCAATCTGTTTCTCCTCGATCCATCTGTTCTTCGTCTACAATATCTTGTGGCAAATTAGCACGATCAGATCTTACTATACCACATGCGTAAATATTGTTCTCCAATAAATATTTCATAAGAGATACCGACGAAAAATAGTTGTCGAAATAAACCTTGTGTCCTTTGCCAACAAGAGTTTTTGTGAGATCTTTCACAACACGTTAACCTAAACCAGTTTCCACCTTTACGTTGTCTACTTTGCCAGTGTATATTTGGAACTCGTGAACATAACCAGTCACAGCATCAGCACGTACCCAAAGTTTGTACCTCTTTTTATGGGTTTTTTGGGCATATACTGCTTCAAAGTGGAACGGCCCTTGAAACGAATCATACTTTCATCGATAGACTGATGCTCTCCTGGCTTATAGTACTGTTGAAAAGATTCCAGTAGCTCTTCTAAAATCGGACATATTTTATAAAGTTTATCGTAATTAGGAGTTCCTCTATCAGGCTGAAGGGAATTATCATTCAAATGTATATGCCCAAGTAACCAACTAAATCTGTTTCTGTTCATTATTTTCGAAATATAGTTATCTCTCAAAATATCTTGTGAAGTCCAGTAATCTCTGTAGCTAGGTGATAACTTGATACCCATAAGGATATTTACAGCTAAAAATTGTAAAATTTCACGTTTAGATGTTGGCTTGAACGGTTTACCTTCTTGAGTCGCATACACATTCGTTTGAAACACTAAATTTTGCAGTATATTTTCATTCATCAAGAGCAAAAAAATTTCATGAGGATATTCTATTGTACTCTCAACAGATGGTCCATGTTCCATATTGAAAGGAATAATAGTATTTGGAATGAATTGTTTATTCCAAATGAGGCCTGGATTTTTTGATATATTTTTTTTTCTATCACTTTAGATGTTTTCTTGGTATTTTAGCAGGTTCATCTACCTTCCGTTTTCCTTCCGAATCACTCTTTTTTATTAGTTGTATTGGCACCTTGCGTGTTTTCTCATCATCGTCACTGTCCGCTTCATCTTCGCTACTTTCAATTGTTCTCAAAATCTTTGGAGGGACAAGTGTAACACTCATAGATTTATTTCCGTTTTTGATTGATGAACATTCTCCTAATTCAGTGGTCGATAATATGGTGATGTCTGATAGAATTTTATTTTTTTTTTTGTGGAGATGTTTCTAGAATAGTATCTCGATGAACCACTGGTAAATCCTCGGAGTCACTATCGGAACCCGAACTGACAATTGACTCCTTATCTGAGGGTATTCTGCCAATAAATCCTCCAAATCGTCTTCGGACAACATTTCTAGTTGCTTATGACTCCACTTGTTACGTCTCATGGTACCTGAAATAAAGAAACTGTAGTTGCCCACTGGTTTCACTGTGAAACCGTATTTTTGTGTGTGACCAAAAATGATACAAAAATACATCTTTGGTTACATATTTTATTCTAAAGAGTGAGTACAGGTCTATGTCAACATGATAAATAACTTACCCGTAATTATTTTTGCTATTTTTTATCAAAAACAGTCAAAATTGTAAGAACTCCAAACATATGATTTACGTGTTGTGACACTACGCCATCATACCAAAAAAATTCTAACTATACAGAAAACTAAAACGTTTTGACTTCGAAGTTCATCTATTGAAATATAGATAACACTGCTAGTACGGCTACGTAGTGAATCCAGTTGGTCAGCTGAGCACATTGGTGTGACGAAATTGGTGGTTTCGCGGCGAAACCAATGAGCCGCAAGGGTTATTCTTGCATTTCATCGAAAAATCACTTGCTAAATTAATGGTGTTTTTCTTCAATCTCGGGTTGATCTTATGAAAATATAGTTTGGCTTTGCATCTGTCGGATCTCAAGTTCTGGAAAACCGAAATCTTCGAGACTGATATCGTCCGAACTAGATGAAGATGAAGCAAAACGTCTTTTTGAAGTTTTCTTTTTAGGTACATAGTTCTTGTTACCAATAGAGTCATCCGAGTCATAGTCCATATCTGATCCCGATTTCTCAAAACTTAATAAACTTTTATTTCTTATCGTCTGCCTGGAAGGACGGGATGGGCCAGGTGTCGAAGAAGTAGATGGATCAGCTATTGAAACGTTAGATGAACAGAGTGTACTAGAACCGCTATGTATAGAGACTAACACATTGTCTTCGGCGTCGCTATCCCCCCAATGTCAGATATTTCAGCCATATCATCTGTAATGCCATCGATAAATTCATACAGTTGATCAGCAGATAAACGTTCTAGTTCCTCGATAGTGATGTTGTCTCTATTTGGAGTCATTTTCTGCAACAAAAATAAAATAAAATCAAGTTCTCATAATACAAAACATAAACAGAAATAGGACAAATAGTCTAAGTAACTTACTGGACTTCCTTAGCGCATATCTTGTTTCAATAAAATGCTGCAGAAATTCAGTTTTACATTATTATACAATGAAAATTATACTTACAATTAGCTGTAATATTAATAATTCGAGCACAACACAATAAAACGTACAACAGCTACACGTGCTTTCGAAATTAGATAGCAGCTCGCAACGGTTAGTGGCACACATAGAAGCCAGTTGTATCTTATTTTGAAGGAGGCAGTACAAGTGGCTTCTATAGAAGGCGTGAGCGTTGCGCGCATGTAAACAGCTATTACAGATCATAATCACTTGAATTTACGTGGCGTAATGGACTGTACTGTAACTGCCTTCTATTGTTGCCACTAACTGTTAAAGGGTCTTAAAAACTAATCTATAAAGGGGAGGTATTAATATTTTACTCTAAGAACAACTACAAAAAGGTTT
>CAKJVB030000159.1:0-18650 GCA_918026665.1 Diabrotica balteata | reverse complement strand
ATATATATATATATGTAAATACTTTATTTTCTTTTTGGGTGGGTAGTCAATAAAAAATAGAACTTTGCTAAGGCGTACTATTTATTCTGAAATCCGAGCTTTCGGTGGTTGTTTGCCACCTTTATCAAGGTCTACAATGAAAATTACTGTGTTATAAAATTAGGAAACCCTAGTCAAAAGTCTGCATCTCAGAGTGTTTCATGTCTTGTTTCTTAAATTCCATTATTAATGCTATAATTATCATGATTAACTTCAGTTATTATCAGATGTTCTTTTGTTTTGGTTGTTTGTTTTTCTAAACCTACTTTACTAAATACTATTTTCTTTTTATTGTTTGACATAATAAACTTTTTTTAAATTTCCTTCTCAATTCAAAGTTGGTAACATGGTTGGTAGTACTTAAAATCACAAACGGCATTTGTTAGACATCAGTTTGAAAGTTTGTTTTTTGTAGTTACATCGAACTATTTAAACAACAATAGTTCCTCCTACTACCTCTTTCTGTTCGTGAGATGTGACTGAATTCAAACCTGCGAAGACGACTGTTTTTTGTCAAACGTGTCGTCTTATTTTTTTACTTTTTAAACTTTGTAACATGTTCTTTAATTTTTAAGTTATTTTAAAGTTTTTAAGTTTAATGCCTTCATAATTCAGATCACATTATGTTATTTAACGTTGTGTGTTATATGCTATGAATCTTACTTTCTGGTAAGTTTTTATAACTTTTATATTACATCAGCCTAATTTTATAACACAGTAATTTTCATTGTAGACCTTGATAAAGGTGGGCTAACAACCACCGAAAGCTCGGATTTCAGAATAAATAGTACGCCTTAGCAAAGCTCTATTTTTTATTGACTACCACACCCAAAAAGAAAAAAAGTATTTACATATTTTTTCCAAACTAGTCAAAAAATTTTGGACTACCTTGTATATATATATATATATATAATATATATATAATATATATCCCTTTCAGGCCTGAACTTTTTTTGAGTGAAAATTAAGTTTCCCTTTGAGTAAATACGATATACACTATCCAAAAAAGGTATAAAAAATGCAGAAAAAAAAATTCATAGTTTGAATTTGTCAAAAATGACATATCACGTTCGTGCGCTCTCGGCTTATGTTCTATCAACGCACGATCGTGAGTGTTTACTTTTATTAAACCTAATTAGGATTAGGTTAGGACCAAATAAAAATTATTTTATATTTTTTTAACATTTATTACATACAACCTTAAATAAAACAAAAACTAGGAGTAAATTTCAAGCAATATACGTGAACATATTGTCAGGTACAGAAATTTCAAAAAAATAATTATTATTTTTTATGGTAATCTCTAAAACAGGACTTGTTGCGTGACAAACACAAATAAACATTGCACTTTTCACATCTAACTTTAGACCTACTAGAGCAATTTTCAAATCTGCATGTTCTAGGAGCTGGAATTTCATCAAAAATAGGAAAATGTTCATAACAATCATACCTCCTTGAGTCACTTGGATTATTGGCTGGTCGATACCTTTTTTGGTTTACAACTGGATCAATATCCATAGATTGAGTGTCTTCACTTGTTGATGAAGGATTTTTAGTTTTCGTTCCAATGAGACCATCGGCTACTTCTAATCTGAACTGAAGCAAATCTGCTATTTTCTTTTTCGGAATATGTGCATTGATGGCTTCAGTTATATAAAGGCGCCAAGCATTCACTACACAAAGGTCTATAAAGTGCAATATTACTTTGAGGGTCCATTTTTTTGTTTTCATGAATGTGCGATAATATTCCATACCTTGGTCTAGAACGTCCACACCTCCCATGTTGGTATTGTAGTTGTGAATAAGCTTTGGCATGGAAACTTGAATATAAGCTTTAGAAGTTTTATCCCAGCGATTCACATTCACTGTATTGTCAGCTGATGTACAATTCGATACCATAAGCACAGATTTATTGTCTTTCCATTTAACAACAACTAAGTCTCCACACACAAATTGCTGTGATTCGCCTCGTTTCATACAACGATCTTCTTTAAAAGGTATCTTTCTCCGTTCTGGAAGTCTGTTCATCATCAAAGTAGCTGTTCCATGAAGTTTCATTTGAGATAGACGTTCAATGAGGGGTATTGATGAAAAATATCTATCAAAATAGAGACAGCTTCCTGGAGGAATTGACTTTGATAGGTGTAGAATCACAGCTGCGGAAACTCCAAGTGATCTGTCAGGGAAGGGAGTCCTTGCACCTTGATATACCTCAAAGTCTATCATTAGACCGTCGCTTGTTGTAGTCACAAACACTTTTAGGCCTTGAGGTCGCGGTTTGTTTTTAACTACTTGTCTTAAGCCATTTGGACATCTTCCACAGAAAGGAATAATCTGTTCGTCAATGGAATAATTACCTGGATGTCTTTCTAATCTGTCACATGCTCGTTTAACTGCAGTTATGATGGGTTGTACCTTCCAAAGTGCATTCGTATTACCTTCAGGTGCTATGTCCTCATCAACTACATGCAAGGCTGTACGCAATGTCTTGAAACGGTCTCGTGACATTTGGCTTGATACCATGTGAAGTTGCATCTCTTGACGCCAATACATGTGAAGTCTAGGATAAGGGATGCATCCCATAATCAAGTGTATACCTATTAACTTCTTTATTTCTTCACTGTTTGTGTTCAGCATGTGACCTGTCTTACGCATATAATAATTATTTGTACAATTTGCAGCTAAATCAAAGAAACCATTATTTAAATAATCGGAAAAGTACTCCATAGCATTTCTGATTGGTTTAGGTGTACTTTCTGGATAATTATGATTTTTTTGCTGAAATGTCGTGTCTTTCCATTGCCTCCTTGCTGAAGAAGAGCTCGTTGAAGGAACAGGTTCTTCATCCAATACAGTTTCTTCAATATCCTTGTCATCGATGTCATTTTCAAATGTTTGAACCTCAAAAGCATCATCATTTTCGTCATCTAAATCTTCTATTTCAGACTCGTTGCCATCATTTAATAACTCTAGAGCCAACTCGTGGGTAAGAGGCACACCTGTAATTAGAAAAAAAAAATATTTGTATCATTTAAATAGAGAAAAATTAATAAAAAGTTAAACCAATACATATTTAGTATTTTTAATTTCCTGCTATTGAAAATTGAATTTGTGACGACAACTCACTATCGTGATATTCAAATATTATGGGACAATATCTCTACAAACAAACCAATAATTTCTTAAATCTTGTTTATTATCACGAAGTTTAAACTTTACTTATACCAGAAACCCGTTACCATAAAATAAATACATAAAATAAAAACAAAATATCTTTTACTTACGTTTACCGGTTTTGTCATTAAAATACACAGCCATCTTCTGGGTATTCTATTGCAAACTAATCGCGAATTCGTTAAATAATTTCAGTTGTGCTGATAATGCATGATAGACACAACATATTGAATCATCTATCCCAGTAAAAATATGTTTATTTTAATATTGATACTCATATAAACATGAGCTCACGATCGTGTCAGCCGGTCACGAAAGGATATATATATATATATATATATATATATATATATATATATATATCTTGATCAAACTATAAAACTTAACAAAGAGAACCAAAACAGCAGAGATCAAGAGACGAGTTAGACTGGCATGGGCGTATTTGGCAAACTAAGCTACATTCTTAAACACAAAAGATATCCACAGCACTTAAGACCAAAGTATATAATCAATGCGTACTCCCTGTTCTTACTTATGGTTCCCAAACGTGGACATCTACAAAAGCAAACATGGACAAAATCATAAAACCCAAAGAGCAATGGAAAGACAAATGTTGGCACATAAGACTAATGGATAAGAAGAGAAACGAGTGGATAAGAGAGAAAACAAAAGTGAGGGATGTTAGACAAGAAGTTGCAAATTGAAATGGAGATTGCCGACACAATATAAGACAAAAAGAAGACCGATGGAACAAAATTCTTATAAGTTGAGACCGTGGGAATATAAACGAAGCAGAGAAGGCCCCAAATGAGATGGGCAGATGATATCAAGAAGCACGTGGGCTCTAGATGGATGACTGTAGCGACAAACAGAGAAGAATGGAAAAGGATTGGGGAGGCCTATGTCCAAACATGGACCGAAGAAGGCTAATTGATAGAACAGAAACATTGAAAAGTAACGAAAGGAACAATGACTGGTATAGTGAGAGAGTTCTTGAAGAAAATGGTCTAAGCCTAGTTTTGTAGAATAAAGCAAGGGCAGTCAGAACATGTTTTAGGTTTAATAAAAGAAAGAACTACTTAATCTAAATAATAGTTAAGTAGTGAAATAGAGAATATTGTCAAGCATGATAGTTACTTTAAAAAGACAACATTTTGATACTTCATTAAAAATAAATATAAAAAAAAAATTAAAAAAACTTCTTCACTGAGGATAAACTTTAAAATTACCAAAAAGAAAGCATCAGTATAACGGATTTCAAATAATTGTCAAACTTTTTGCATACATACTATCTTATCTACTAGATATTTGCTCTGATTATCACACAGATGTATAGAAAACATAATATACGTCACTCTATTACCAATAATAGAAGTGGAATGTGCTATCTTAAGTTTAAAGAATAGTAAGACTGTCAACCTGATAACGTAAATGCGGAAATACTTAAACTGCTTCAGCTTTAAACGCCGCTACAGGGTGATATTTTACATAAAAAGCTAGCCAAAAATGAAAATTTCAAAAACTAGCATTTCGGGCCGATTCTTGTCCCAAAATCACGTAGTTCTATATGACGCCATGTAGCACCACTCCCATCCCAAATAGCCTTACCAAATTAATTTTACAGCACCAACTTCGTAACACAGCGTTTTTTACAATTTGTTATTTTTTATATTTCAAGTGATTTTTGTGGAAAGTGGCGGTTATGGATATGCCAGTATATTATCTTCTTCTTTAAGTTCCATCTTCTATCGAAGTTGGAAATCATCATGGCTATGCGGACTCAGTTGACTGCCGCTCTAAAAAGTTCTGCACAACTGCATTTAAACCATTCCCTTAAGTTCTTAAGCCAAGATATTCTTCGTCTTCCCACATTTCGCTTTCCTCGGATTTTGCCTGCATAATAAGTTGTAATATGCGTAGTTTTGCCCTCTCATCACATGTCCCAAGTACTCAAGTTTTCGTCTTTTAATAGTTAATATTATTTCCGCCTCATTTCCTATCCGTCTAGTTACTTCCATGTTTGACATTCTTTGAATCCATGATATTCGTAGGATTCTTCTGTAACACCAAAATTCAAAGGCGGCCAGCTTATTCAGATGAACTTGTTTGAGTGTCCAAGCTTCCAGACCATAAAGAAGAGTAAGAACACGTAACATCGAAGCATTCTCAGGCGTAGTTCTAACCTTATATCCCGACAACAAAGAAACTTTTTAAGTTTAATAAATGATGTACGTGCTATTTCAATACGTGTCTTAATTTCTTTGGTTTGGTCTACATCTGATGTTATCTATGTTCCTAAATATTTATAGTTATTAACCTTCTCAATTGCAGTATCTTCAATAGTCAATTGGATATTTGCATGTGCAGATTTAGTCATGATCATGCATTTAGTTTTCTTTAAATTTATCTTCAGTCCGTACTCATGACAGCGTTCATTAAGGCGTTGCATTAGGTTCTGTAAATCATTGTTGTTATCCGTAATTATTACTGTATCGTCTGCAAAACGTAAGTTATTCAAAACTTCTCCATTGATAGATATACTCTTCTATTGAGTCTGAGAGCGCTTCTTGAAATACCGCTTCACTGTAGACATTGAAAAGTAGTGGGACAGCACGCAACCCTGGCGGACTCCTCTCTGTATTTTGATATTTTCGGTGTACTGGCTGTCAACTCTTACCTTGGCAGTTTGATTCCAATATAAATTAGATATAATTTTCAGATCACGACTGTCAATATTTTGCTTTTTAATATATCTACAAGCTTTTATGTGAACTTTATCAAATGCCTTTTCAAAGTCTACAAAACATAAGTACATATCCTGATTCATGTCCATGCATCTCTGAGCCAGCACATTCAAGCCGAACAAAGCATCTCTTGTACTCATAAAGGTGGCTGTGGTGTGACTCATTAAAGCTATTGTTCTGTGGTCTGAGCAAGTTGTTGAACTTGATTTTTGGGAATTGCTACAACGTTGATTGCAGCCATTGTCTGGGATTGTGGCAGTCTGATATATTAGATTAAAGAGTTCAACCATTACATCAATAACATCTTCATCGATGAGTTTAATAATTCGATGGGCACCTCATCTGTCCAGTAGCTTTACCCTCTTTTGTGTTTTTGATGGCATAGATGACTTCTTCTCTTAATATTAGTGGTACAGTATCCTCGTGATTTCTAATGACAGTTCTTCTCTTTCATCATTAAATAGTTGTTGAATGTAATTGGTCCAGTGACATAATCTCTCCTTCATATCAGTAATAATATCCCCTTTATCATTTTTAAGGATATTCGTTTTTGTACGCTTCTAGAACCCGTCATTTCTTTGATTTTTTTGTGTAAATTAAAGCTATCGTACTTTTTATCCAGATCTTCTATTTCCTTGCATCTATCGAGGGCCACCTCTCTTTTGCCTCTCGAATTTTCTTTCTGATGTTCTCTGAATTGCTTTGTATTTATTCAGGTCTTTTTGCTTTATGTTTCTTCGGTCTTCCATGAGTTCAAGAATTTCTACTGTCATCCAAGTTTTGTTTTTTCTTTAAGTGGTTTGAGGGTTCTTTCCAACTGACACAAGGGCATGTTGATTTTTTCCCATTTTTGGTCAATGTTATATGTATATGTATTTATAGATAAGGAAAATCTTGGCAAAACTCGCAACTTGGTAGAAAAGAAAATAGATGAAGGTGGCAGGCAACCGTAAATAACGTATATCTGACTATTTCGCCGTCATACCCATTCACCGTAGTACTGTCAGAAGTCCCTGCATTCCAGCCTGGAGACTCTGCAACACAGTCACCGGAAGCTACAGCTACCTGAGTCTAGTGGGTGCGTAGCTCAGATGGTAGAGCGCTCGCTTAGTTTGAGAGTTTGAGTTTCAAAATTGAGTTTCCAAAATTTAAATTGGCCGACTCAGAATACTGATATACATACTTACTCTAAACATCTAACGACTTGGTTATTATATATAAAATTAAACCTCAATTGATTGTAATGAGAATCACATTTATATTTGCTTTGAGATTTCGACTTCCAATTGGGAAATGCAAACTGTGATGACATTGTATCCGTATAAACATTAATAACAATAAAAAAAATGTTTAAAAATCCTTTATGAAAGGTATATAAAAATGCTCAAACGGGCTACACAAACACATGGCAAACGTTTTCGGATTAAACAATCCATCATTAGTGCAAACGGTTGTACATGCTAGAGCCACCAAAATATATGGGTAAAAACCCTTTAAATGTTTTAATGTAAACAACTTCAAATTTAAAACATTTAAAGGGTTTTTACCATATATGTGGTGGCGTACTAGCATGTACAACCGTTTGCACTGATGATGGATTGTTAATCCGAAAACGTTTTGCAATGTGTTTGTGATAGCCCGTTTGAGGCATTTTTATATACCTTTTATAAAGGATTTTTAAACAAAATTTTTTTGTGATATATGGTATACAGCCAGCTACAGGAACTTAGTTTCCTCGTGGATATTATAACAATATTTGTAGACTGCCTAATTTCAATAACAAAAAAAGAATCATCTTAGCGTGCCCAGATAAATTCCAAAAACCCTATTAATTAATTATCTCTGTGAAACCAAGTTTTACCACTTTAAAACATTTAGTTTCAAGAGCAATCGGAGCTTATTTCAATATAAACTTTACTCAAATAAAAGGCATATATTGAGCACAGTTTTTTATTAAATCTTGCTTAAATACTTCCTTCTCAGCACATCTTCAAGGGCATCGGAAATAAGCCAAAAAATGTTTTTCAAGTGAGGAAAATAAGTTAACTTTGAAAAAACTTGAAAATTTGGCAAAAATGTTGGCTAACCAGCACGTCAATGATGTTATATACATTAAATACATTACTCAAAAACTAACACTAGACAAAGGACAAAAAGTTTAAAATATTTCGAAACTAGATTGTATGGCTCCTGGTCTTACAAGAAATGTTAAAGTGACATCTGACATAGGTATGACAACTTAGATGAGTAGTCACATCATGGTAATCTGCACATTTCAAAATTCTATAGTAAACGGAACATTGACCACAAGTAGTAACCTCGACGCTCATGAATGAAGGTATTAGAAGAGCAATGGAATCGAGAGTTTGGAGGAGGAGCATGCCTTGGACCGAGAGGATTGGCGGAGGAGGCCGGGAATACGGGTCCCAAGATGTATTCGATTTACAAATTGGATCCTGTAATATATATATATTATATATATATATATATATAGATATATAGTATTATATGATATATATATATAATTGTCGTATTCTACAATTAACTAGAGCTTCTTCAACCGCCCAGTGTTCAATGCTGTCGAAAGCCTTTTCATAATCTACGAATGCTAAGTACAGCGGAAGGTTGTATTCATTGGTTTTCTCAATTAAGATTTTAAGCGCATGTAGATGGTCGATTGTGCTGTATCCTTTCCTGAATCCGGCCTGTTCCACTGGTTGGTAGTTATTAAGTTTATAGGTTAATCGGTTGTTTATTATTCTTGTGAAGGTTTTATATAGTTGTGACAAAAGGAAATAGGACGCTAGTTGTTTAGGTCTGTTCGGTCTCCTTTCTTATGTATTAAGATTGTGTTGGCATTTCTCCATTGTTTAGGTATTTTTCCTTCAAACAGACATTTGTTGAAACAGTATTTTTAGCATTTTTTTTATCGTGTCTCCTCCTTCTTTTAGCAGTTCCACCAGTATTTTGTCCTCACCGGCCGCTTTATTTCTTTTCATGTCGTTTATGGATTTTTCGATTTCATCTTCATTATTTCTGGTAATACCTCTGAGCCAAACATTTTGTATTTTCCTCGAGAGATATAAAATCTCGAGGATTTTATATTAAAACTGTTAATTTGTTCAGAAAAAGAAGAAGTTATGTTTATCTATAGTATAGTATAGGGATGATTTTATCAGGTGCTTATGATAGATTTGTTTTTCGTTATTTATAACTTTATAAATATGACTGACGATGAAGGAATTAGTGATTTTTCTGATTATTATAGTAGTGAGGATTATTCGGAGCTATTAGCCGAACCTGGGGAAGAACCCAGAATATTTAGATAGATTGTCACCAAATTATGTCTTGTCAGAAAATCGTTCCAACATCAGTTTCCAAATAACCGTCATCAGACGATACAAATGATAAACATGCGCATTAAAAACGATACAAGTAGTTTCGTGACGGTTTTCGGGCCGTACAAAAATTGCGTGTTGGAACAAACTTATATTTGTTTCTACCAATATAAGTTTGTTCCAACACGCAATTTTTGTACGGCCCGAAACCGTCACGAAACTACTTGTATCGTTTTTAATGCGCATGTTTATCATTTGTATCGTCTGATGACGGTTAATTTGGAAACTGATGTTGGAACGATTTTCTGACAAGACATAATTTGGTGACAATCTATCTAAATATTCTGGTTCTTCACCCTAGGTTCGGCTAATAGCTCCGAATAATCCTCACTACTATAATAATCAGAAAAATCACTAATTCCTTCATCGTCAGTCATATTTATAAAGTTATAAATAACGAAAAACAAATCTATCATAAGCACCTGATAAAATCATCCCTATACTATACTATAGATAAAACATAACTTCTTCTTTTTCTGAACAAATTAACAGTTTTAATATAAAATCCTCGAGATTTTATATCTCTCGAGGAAAATACAAAATGTTGGCTCAGAGGTATTACCAGAAATAACTGAAGATGAAATCGAAAAATCCATAAACGACATGAAAAGAAATAAAGCGGCCGGTGAGGACAAAATACTGGGGAACTGCTAAAAGAAGGAGGAGACACGATAAAAAAATGCTAAAAATACTGTTCAACAAATGTCTGTTTGAAGGTAAAATACCTAAACAATGGAGAAATGCCAACACAATCTTAATACATAAGAAAGGAGACCGAACAGACCTAAACAACTAGCGTCCTATTTCCCTTTTGTCACAACTATATAAAACCTTCACAAGAATAATAAACAACCGATTAACCTATAAACTTGATAACTACCAACCAGTGGAACAGGCCGGATTCAGGAAAGGATACAGCACAATCGACCATCTGCATGCGCTTAAAATCTTAATTGAGAAAACCAATGAATAAAACCTTCGCTGTACTTAGCATTCGTAGATTATGAAAAGGCTTTCGACAGCATTGAACACTGGGCGGTTGAAGAAGCTCTAGTTAATAGTAGAATACGACAAATTATATATATATATATATATATTATATATATATATATATATATATATATATATATATATATTACAGGATCCAATTTGTAAATAGAATACATCTTGGAGACCCGTATTCCCGTCCTCCTCCGCCAATCCTCTCGGTCCAAGGCATGCTCCTCCTCCAAACCTCTCGATTCCATTGCTCTTCTAATACCTTCATTCCATGAGCGTCGAGGTCTACTACTTGTGGTCAATGTTCAGTTTACTATAGAATTTTGAAATGTGCAGATTACCATGATGTGACTACTCATCTAAGTTGTCATACCTATGTCAGATGTCACTTTAACATTTCTGTTAAGACCAGGAGCCATTACAATCTAGTTTCGAAATAATTTTAAACTTTTTGTCCTTTGTCTAGTGTTAGTTTTTGAGTAAATGTATTTAATGTATATAACATTCATTGACGTGCTGGTTAGCCAACATTTTTTGCCAAAATTTTCAAGTTTTTTCAAAGTTAACTTATTTTCCTCACTTGAAAAAACATTTTTTGGCTTATTTCAGATGCCCTTGAAGATGTGCTGAGAAGGAAAGTATTTAAGCAAGATTTAATAAAAAACTGTGCTCAATATATGCCTTTTATTTGAGTAAAGTTTATATTGAAATAAGCTCCGATGCTCTTGAAACTAAATGTTTAAAGTGGTAAAACTTGGTTTCACAGAGATAATTAATTAATAGGGTTTTTGGAATTTATCTGGGCACGCTAAGATGATTCTTTTTTTTGTTATTGAAATTAGGCAGTCTACAAATATTGTTTATAATATTCCACGAGGAAACTAAGTTCCTGTAGCTGGCTGTATACCATATATCACAAAAAAATTTTGTTTAAAATCCTTTATAAAAGGTATATAAAAATGCCTCAAACGGGCTATCACAAACACATTGCAAAACGTTTTCGGATTAAACAATCCATCATCAGTGCAAACGGTTGTACATGCTAGTAGCCACCAAAATATATGGTAAAAACCCTTTAAATGTTTTAAATTTGAAGTTGTTTTACATTAAAACATTTAAAGGGTTTTTACCCATATATTTTGGTGGCTACTAGCATGTACAACCGTTTGCACTAATGAGGATGTTTAATCCGAAAACGTTTGCAATGTGTTTGTGATAGCCCGTTTGAGGCATTTTTATATACCTTTCATAAAGGATTTTAAACATTTTTTTTTATTGTTTATAATGTTTAACGGATACAATGTCATCACATTTGCATTTCCCAATTGGAAGTCGAAATCTCAAAGCAAATATAAAATGTGATTCTCATTACAATCAATTGAGGTTTAATTTTATATATAATAACCAAGTCGTTAGATGTTTATGAGTAAGTATGTATTCAGTATTCTGAGTCGGCAAATTAAAATTTTGGAAACTCAATTTTGAAACTCTCAAACTCTCAAACTAAGCGAGCGCTCTACCATCTGAGCTACGCACCCACTAGACTCAGGTAGCTGTAGCTTCCGGTGACTGTGTTGCAGAGTCTCCAGGCTGGAATGCAGGGACTTCTGACAGTACTACGGTGAATGGGTATGACGGCGAAATAGTCAGAAATACGTATTTACGGTTGCCTGCCACCTTCATCTATTTTCTTTTCTACCAAGTTGCGAGTTTTGCCAATGATTTTTCCTTATCTATAAATACATATACATATAACATTGACCAAAAATGGGGAAAAATTCAACATGCCCTTGTGTCAGTTGGAAAAGAAACCCTCAAACCACTTAAAGAAAAAACAAAACCTTGGATGACAGTAGAAATTCTTGAACTCATGGAAGAACGAAGAAAACATAAAGCAAAAGACCTGAATAAATACAAAGCAATTCAGAGAAACATCAGAAAGAAAATTCGAGAGGCAAAAGAGAGGTGGCCCTCCGATAGATGCAAGGAAATAGAAGATCTGGATAAAAAGTACGATAGCTTTAATTTACACAAAAAAATCAAAGAAATGACGGGTTCTAGAAAGCGTACAAAAACGAATATCCTTAAAAATGATAAAGGGATATTATTACTGATATGAAGGAGAGATTATGTCACTGGACCAATTACATTCAACAACTATTTAATGATGAAAGAGAAGAACTGTCATTAGAAATCACCGAGGATACTGTACCACTAATATTAAGAGAAGAAGTCATCTATGCCATCAAAAACACAAAAGAGGTAAAGCTACTGGACCAGATGAGGTGCCCATCGAATTATTAAAACTCATCGATGAAGATGTTATTGATGTAATGGTTGAACTCTTTAATCTAATATATCAGACTGCCACAATCCCCAGACAATGGCTGCAATCAACGTTTGTAGCAATTCCCAAAAAATCAAGTTCAACAACTTGCTCAGACCACAGAACAATAGCTTTAATGAGTCACACCACAGCCACCTTTATGAGTACAAGAGATGCTTTGTTCGGCTTGAATGTGCTGGCTCAGAGATGCATGGACATGAATCAGGATATGTACTTATGTTTTTGTAGACTTTGAAAAGGCATTTGATAAAGTTCAACATAAAAAGCTTGTAGATATATTAAAAAGCAAAAATATTGACAGTCGTGATCTGAAAATTATATCTAATTTATATTGGAATCAAACTGCCAAGGTAAGAGTTGACAGCCAGTACACCGAAAATATCAAAATACAGAGAGGAGTCCGCCAGGGTTGCGTGCTGTCCCCACTACTTTTCAATGTCTACAGTGAAGCGGTATTTCAAGAAGCGCTCTCAGACTCAATAGAAAGTATATCTATCAATGGAGAAGTTTTGAATAACTTACGTTTTGCAGACGATACAGTAATAATTACGGATAACAACAATGATTTACAGAACCTAATGCAACGCCTTAATGAACGCTGTCATGAGTACGGACTGAAGATAAATTTAAAGAAAACTAAATGCATGATCATGACTAAATCTGCACATGCAAATATCCAATTGACTATTGAAGATACTGCAATTGAGAAGGTTAATAACTATAAATATTTAGAAACATAGATAACATCAGATGTAGACCAAACCAAATAAATTAAGACACGTATTGAAATAGCACGTACATCATTTATTAAACTTAAAAAGTTTCTTTGTTGTCGGGATATAAGGTTAGAACTACGCCTGAGAATGCTTCGATGTTACGTGTTCTCTACTCTTCTTTATGGTCTGGAAGCTTGGACACTCAAACAAGTTCATCTGAATAAGCTGGCCGCCTTTGAATTTTGGTGTTACAGAAGAATCCTACGAATATCATGGATTCAAAGAATGTCAAACATGGAAGTAACTAGACGGATAGGAAATGAGGCGGAAATAATATTAACTATTAAAAGACGAAAACTTGAGTACTTGGAACATGTGATGAGAGGGCAAAAATACGCATTATTACAACTTATTATGCAGGGCAAAATCCGAGGAAAGCGAAATGTGGGAAGACGAAGAATATCCTGGCTTAAGAACTTAAGGGAATGGTTTAAATGCAGTAGTGCAGAACTTTTTAGAGCGGCAGTCAACAGAGTCCGCATAGCCATGATGATTTCCAACCTTCGATAGAAGATGGAACTTAAAGAAGAAGATAATATACCTGGCATATCCATAACCGCCACTTTCACAAAAATCACTTGAAATATAAAAATAACAAATTGTAAAAAACGCTGTGTTACGAGTTGGTGCTGTAAAATTAATTTGGTAAGGCTATTTGGGATGGTAGTGGTGCTACATGGCGTCATATAGAACTACGTGATTTTGGGACAAGAATCGGCCCGAAATGCTAGTTTATTAAAATTTCATTTTGGCTAGCTTTTTATGTAAAATATCACCCTGTAGCGGCGTTTAAAGCTGAAGCAGTTTAAGTATTTCGCATTTACGTTATCAGGTTGACAGTCTTACTATTCTTTAAACTTAAGATAGCACATTCCACTTCTATATTGTAATAGAGTGACGTATATTATGTTTTCTATACATTTGTGTGATAATCAGAGCAAATATCTAGTAGATAAGATAGTATGTATGCAAAAAGTTTGACAATTATTTGAAATCCGTTATACTGATGCTTTTCTTTTTGGTAATTTTAAAGTTTATCCTCAGTAAGAAGTTTGTTATTTTTTTAAATTTTATTTTTTTATTTATTGTATTTTTAAGAATGATGAAAATGTTGTCTTTTTAAAGTAACTATCATGCTTGAGAATATTCTCTATTTCACTACTTCACTATTATTTAGATTAAGTAGTTCTTTCTTTTATTAAACCTAAAACATGTTCTGACTGCCCTCTGCTTTTATTCTACAAAACTAGGCTTAGACCATTTTCTTCAAGAACATCTCTTCACTATACCAGTCATTGTTCTCTTTCGTTACTTTTCAATGTTTCTGTTCTATCTAATTAGCCTTCTTCGGTCCATGTTTGGACATAGGCCTCCCCAATCCTTTTCCATTCTTCTCTGTTTGTCGCTACAGTCATCCATCTAGAGCCCACGTGCTTCTTGATATCATCTGCCCATCTCATTTGGGGCCTTCCTCTGCTTCGTTATATTCCCACGGTCTCCAACTTATAAGAATTTTGTTCCATCGGTCTTCTTTTGTCTTATATTGTGTCCGGCAAATCTCCATTTCAATTTTGCAACTTCTTGTCTAACATCCCTCACTTTTGTTTTCTCTCTTATCCACTCGTTTCTCTTCTTATCCATTAGTCTTATGTGCCAACATTTGTCTTTCCATTGCTCTTTGGGTTTTATGATTTTGTCCATGTTTGCTTTTGTAGATGTCCACGTTTGGGAACCATAAGTAGAACAGGGAGTACGCATTGATTATATACTTTGGTCTTAAGATGCTGTGGATATCTTTGTGTTTTAAGAATGTAGCTTAGTTTGCCAAATACCGCCCCATGCCAGTCTAACTCGTCTCTTGATCTCTGCTGTTTGGTTCTCTTTGTTAAGTTTTATAGTTTGATCAAGATATATATATATATATATATATATATTATATATATATATATATATCCTTTCGTGACCGGCTGACACGATCGTGAGCTCATGTTTATATGAGTATCAATATTAAAATAAACATATTTTTACTGGGATAGATGATTCAATATGTTGTGTCTATCATGCATTATCAGCACAACTGAAATTATTTAACGAATTCGCGATTAGTTTGCAATAGAATACCCCAGAAGATGGCTGTGTATTTTAATGACAAAACCGGTAAACGTAAGTAAAGATATTTTGTTTTTATTTTATGTATTTATTTTACGGTAACGGGTTTCTGGTATAAGTAAAGTTTAAACTTCGTGATAATAAACAAGATTTAAGAAATTATTGGTTTGTTTGTAGAGATATTGTCCCATAATATTTGAATATCACGATAGTGAGTTGTCGTCACAAATTCAATTTTCATAGCAGGAATTAAAAATACTAAATATGTATTGGTTTAACTTTTTATTAATTTTTCTCTATTTAAATGATATAAATATTTTTTTTTTCTAATTACAGGTTGCCTCTTACCCACGAGTTGGCTCTAGAGTTATTAAATGATGGCAACGAGTCTGAAATAGAAGATTTTGATGACGAAAATGATGATGCTTTTGAGGTTCAAACATTTGAAAATGACATCGATGACAAGGATATTGAAGAAACTGTATTGGATGAAGAACCTGTTCCTTCAACGAGCTCTTCTTCAGCAAGGAGCAATGGAAAGACACGACATTTCAGCAAAAAAATCATAATTATCCAGAAAGTACACCTAACCAATCAGAAATGCTATGGAGTACTTTTCCGATTATTTAAATAATGGTTTCTTTGATTTAGCTGCAAATTGTACAAATAATTATTATATGCGTAAGACAGGTCACATGCTGAACACAAACAGTGAAGAAATAAAGAAGTTAATAGGTATACACATGATTATGGGATGCATCCCTTATCCTAGACTTCACATGTATTGGCGTCAAGAGATGCAACTTCACATGGTATCAAGCCAAATGTCACGAGACCGTTTCAAGACATTGCGTACAGCCTTGGCATGTAGTTGATGAGGACATAGCACCTGAAGGTAATACGAATGCACTTTGGAAGGTACAACCCATCATAACTGCAGTTAAACGAGCATGTGACAGATTAGAAAGACATCCAGGTAATTATTCCATTGACGAACAGATTATTCCTTTTGTGGAAGATGTCCAAATGGCTTAAGACAGGTAGTTAAAACAAACCGCGACCTCAAGGCCTAAAAGTGTTTGTGACTACAACAAGCGACGGTCTAATGATAGACTTTGAGGTATATCAAGGTGCAAGGACTCCTTCCCTGACAGATCACTTGGAGTTTCCGCAGCTGTGATTCTACACCTATCAAAGTCAATTCCTCCAGGAAGCTGTCTCTATTTTGATAGATATTTTTCATCAATACCCTCATTGAACGTCTATCTCAAATGAAACTTCATGGAACAGCTACTTTGATGATGAACAGACTTCCAGAACGGAGAAAGATACCTTTTAAAGAGATCGTTGATGAAACGAGGCGAATCACAGCAATTTGTGTGTGGAGACTTAGTTGTTGTTAAATGGAAAGACAATAAATCTGTGCTTATGGTATCGAATTGTACATCAGCTGACAATACAGTGAATGTGAATCGCTGGGATAAAACTTCTAAAGCTTATATTCAAGTTTCCATGCCAAAGCTTATTCACAACTACAATACCAACATGGGAGGTGTGGACGTTCTAGACCAAGGTATGGAATATTATCGCAACATTCATGAAACAAAAAAATGGACCCTCAAAGTAATATTGCACTTTATAGACCTTTGTGTAGTGAATGCTTGGCGCGTTTATTATAACTGAAGCCATCAATGCACATATTCCGAAAAAGAAAAATAGCAGATTTGCTTCAGTTCAGATTAGAAGTAGCCGATGGTCTCATTGGAACGAAAACTAAAAATCCTTCATCAACAAGTGAAGACACTCAATCTATGGATATTGATCCAGTTGTAAACCAAAAAGGTATCGACCAGCCAATAATCCAAGTGACTCAAGGAGGTATGATTGTTATGAACATTTTCCTATTTTTGATGAATTCCAGCTCCTAGAACATGCAGATTTGAAAATTGCTCTAGTAGGTCTAAAGTTAGATGTGAAAAGTGCAATGTTTATTTGTGTTTTGTCACGCAACAAGTCCTGTTTTAGAGATACCATAAAAAATAATAATTATTTTTTTGAAATTTCTGTACCTGACAATATGTTCACGTATATTTGCTTGAAATTTACTCCTAGTTTTTGTTTTATTTAAGGTTGTATGTAATAAATGTTAAAAAAATATAAAATAATTTTTATTTGGTCCTAACCTAATCCTAATTAGGTTTAATACAAGTAAACACTCACGATCGTGCGTTGATAGAACATAAGCCGAGAGCGCACGAACGTGATATGTCATTTTTGACAAATTCAAACTATGAATTTTTTTTTCTGCATTTTTTATACCTTTTTTGGATAGTGTATATCGTATTTACTCAAAGGGAAACTTAATTTTCACTCAAAACAAAGTTCAGGCCTGAAAGGGATATATATATTATAGTATATATATATATATATATATATATACAAGGTAGTCCAAAATTTTTTGACTAGTTTGGAAAAAATATGTAAATACTTTTTTTCTTTTTGGGTGTGGTAGTCAATAAAAAATAGAGCTTTGCTAAGGCGTACTATTTATTCTGAAATCCGAGCTTTCGGTGGTTGTTGAGCCCACCTTTATCAAGGTCTACAATGAAAATTACTGTGTTATAAATAGGCTGATGTAATATAAAAGTTATAAAAACTTACCAGAAAGTAAGATTCATAGCATATAAAACACAACGTTAAATAACATAATGTGATCTGAATTACTGAAGGCATTAAAACTTAAAAACTTTAAAATAACTTAAAAAATTAAAGAACATGTTACAAAGTTTAAAAAGTAAAAAATAAGACGACACGTTTGACAAAAAACAGTCGTCTTCGCAGGTTTGAATTCAGTCACATCTCACGAACAGAAAGAGGTAGTAGGAGGAACTATTGTTGTTTAAATAGTTCGATGTAACTACAAAAAACAAACTTTCAAACTGATGTCTAAACAAATGCCGTTTGTGATTTTAAGTACTACCAACCATGTTACCAACTTTGAATTGAGAAGGAAATTTAAAAAAAGTTTATTATGTCAAACAATAAAAAGAAAATAGTATTTAGT